>CM050690.1:48575027-48824663 GCA_027574665.1 Rhynochetos jubatus | reverse complement strand
TTTTGCACTTAGACAAAGCCTTTTGCAGGAGGACGAGCGTGGCAGCAGAAGGCTGGGAGCTGTACGGGGGGTGGTAACTCGGGCGGGCCGGCTGCTGGCCAGCTCGGAGCTGCTCACGCGTCCCGCAGCTCAGGTCCCTGCTCCCGGCTCTTCCCTGACTTGATGGCGGCTGGGCATCTCCGCTGGGATGCACGGGCGGGCTGGATCGTCTCCTAAGGCACCAAAGGCCTCGCCACTACACCTTCCTCCGAAGCCGAAAACGCGAGGCGAGGAAAATGCGGCACGGTTCTCGGGGGGATCGCGCCGCAAGACAAAACCGTGAGCAGCGGCGGGTTTCAAACCTTGCAAAGGTTGAAACTCTGCCGGCTGCCCGGTAGGAGCTGGGGGACAAAGCAGGAACATGCCTGAGGAAGCCGAGGCTGCTGGAGACCCCCGGGGCTGGCGCAGAGTCCCTCGGCGGGGAAGGAGGTGGTGGAGGTTGGCAGCCCCCTGCCCCGCCGTCGGCCAGTTCTTTTAAGAGCTCTGCCTTGCCAGAGAGCTGGCGCTGATGACGGCGCTTGCAAACGGCCAGCAAGGAGAAGCCCTCAGCAGCTTTTTTCCTCCAATGGCACACTTCCCAGGCTGGCTTTGGAGGCAGGGGCAAGGTTGCAGGACCCTCCTGGGCTTTAGCCTGGGAGAGCTGTCAGGCCGGGGGGTGTTGCACACGCAGCTGGCGACAACGCAGTGGATTTCCGTGCGGGTCGGTAAGCGCAGGCTTGGCCGGCTCTGGCCCTGCTCCGGCGCCCTCAGCCCGCTGCGCAGGGGTAATTACGCCGGCACACAGCCGCGGGGAGGGATAGCAAGGCAGCGGTGAGATGTCCAGCGTAAGAAAAGGCAGGTGAGCAGCGTGGGCGACCAAAAACGGTGCCGTGGTCTGTAGAAAGCCGCCCTTGAGCTTCTCTTGCCCTTCGCAGAGCGACGGGGGGTGGGGGGGGGGGGGGTGGGGGGAGGGGTGTTGCTGCGTGGTCCAGGCTCGGCGAGCTGTTTCCGCACGTTACCAGAGCGCGGCTGGGCGCTTGAAAGGACGGATGTAGTCGTTGATTACGCGCTTGCTGCCCATAGACAGTCCCCGAGGCTTCCTCCTGAGCAAAGAAGAGGGAGAACTCTGTGTGTTCATCTCCGCCTTGAAGCTCCCCGGTAGATTTTCGGATCGCGTAGAAAACCTTTCAGGTTGAGCATCACCCAGCCTTGTCCCCCCACAGCACCAAAAGCCAGGAGCAGAATTGGGTTTCCTCCGGCCGACTCAGCCTCCCTGGCCCGCAGAGGACGCGGGCAGCAGCCGGCACAAGGTAAAGGTTGATGCAGCCATGTCCTTGTTAGGCTCAGCCCTTGGTTTTGGCTGAAATGCCTGGAAGCATTCAAGAAGCGCTGGATAAGACAGGCGATGGAGAACGCAAGAGCCCGATGCTCAAAAAGCTTCGCCACTCCCAGGACGGCGGCAGGAGAACCAGCAGAGGATGAGAAGCGCAGAACGGGCAGCTAGAAGTCAGCGATGGTTTTGCAGGTCAAGAGAGGACAAAGCAAGTGCTCCGGGAGAAGCAAAGGGCAGGTGGCCCCTAGGATGTCCGCCGTGCTCCAAGTAGGAAAGGCAGGTTATGCGGGCGATTGTTCTAAAGCAAATACAGCCCCGGGTTGTTTCCCGTTCTCCTGAGGAACTCAGCAGTCCAGGGAGGGACCTGAGCAGGTTGCGTTAGCACCTCTTCCAAGAGCGACTGTGGGTCGCCGTGACTCCCTCCTGGGCACTGCTGTGAGAAACGACCCTAAAGGAGAGCTGCGAGCGTCACCGGTGTTTACACGCCCCGGCAAGGCAAAAACGGAACGGCGGCTGATGGTGAGAGTTAGACCGCCACTCTTTGCCTAGGAGAGGGATTGATTCTACAGGGACGCGTCCTGTGCAGAAAGTGACTGTGTCAGAAATTCTTTTCTTCCTACAGATCACCGGGGGCATTCGCAGAGCCGCTGCCGTCTGCGCTGACTACAGCAGGACGCACTCATGCCCTGCTCCGTTTCAGAGGGAAAAGCTGGGGCGAAAACGCCATCCAGTTGCCCTGAGACACAGCAAAACCTCTAAGCGGAGCTTTCCTCCTCCGTAGATGCTCCGATGATAACCAGCCGCCAGAGACAAACCCGTGGAAGCCAGGCTTGGTTCAACCTAGTACCCACAAGCTTGACGTTTCTCAGCTCACATTAACCTTGTCGGTCAGGAGTGGCAACCAGCAGTTTTCTTTCCCTCCCCTTTTGCCTCAGCTGTGGAAGACAAACAATACCCGTAAGAAAATAGGGTTCTCAGGAGGCACTTTTGGGGGCAGAGCAGCGAGCAGCCAGGCGTCCGCGTGCAGCATGTGCAGGGTGCAGAGGAGACGAGCGCTATCGAGGGGTTGTGCCATTGCGAGGGCCCCATCTCCCCTCTCACACCATCCCCCCCCCCACCCCCGCCACCCCAAAGCTCACTCTAGTAGCTCGGAGTATTCAAGGAGACGTGCAAGTCACCTCTGTGCTGGACGAAGCTCTTTGAGAAGCACCTAGCGAGGGACAGAAGTGCCGGAGGAAAAAGGATCTGAATGAAGTATCTCGTCACAAGCAGAGTTCAGGAAAGAGGCGCAGCAACCTTTCGGGTACGGCTATATTTTGCACTTAGACAAAGCCTTTTGCAGGAGGACGAGCGTGGCAGCAGAAGGCTGGGAGCTGTACGGGGGTGGTAACTCGGGCGGGCCCGGCTGCTGGCCAGCTCGGAGCTGCTCACGCGTCCCGCAGCTCAGGTCCCTGCTCCCGGCTCTTCCCTGACTTGATGGCGGCTGGGCATCTCCGCTGGGATGCACGGGCGGGCTGGATCGTCTCCTAAGGCACCAAAGGCCTCGCCACTACACCTTCCTCCGAAGCCGAAAACGCGAGGCGAGGAAAATGCGGCACGGTTCTCGGGGGATCGCGCCGCAAGACAAAACCGTGAGCAGCGGCGGGTTTCAAACCTTGCAAAGGTTGAAACTCTGCCGGCTGCCCGGTAGGAGCTGGGGGACAAAGCAGGAACATGCCTGAGGAAGCCGAGGCTGCTGGAGACCCCCGGGGCTGGCGCAGAGTCCCTCGGCGGGAAGGAGGTGGTGGAGGTTGGCAGCCCCCTGCCCCGCCGTCGGCCAGTTCTTTTAAGAGCTCTGCCTTGCCAGAGAGCTGGCGCTGATGACGGCGCTTGCAAACGGCCAGCAAGGAGAAGCCCTCAGCAGCTTTTTTCCTCCAATGGCACACTTCCCAGGCTGGCTTTGGAGGCAGGGGCAAGGTTGCAGGACCCTCCTGGGCTTTAGCCTGGGAGAGCTGTCAGGCCGGGGGGTGTTGCACACGCAGCTGGCGACAACGCAGTGGATTTCCGTGCGGGTCGGTAAGCGCAGGCTTGGCCGGCTCTGGCCCTGCTCCGGCGCCCTCAGCCCGCTGCGCAGGGTAATTACGCCGGCACACAGCCGCGGGATAGCAAGGCAGCGGTGAGATGTCCAGCGTAAGAAAAGGCAGGTGAGCAGCGTGGGCGACCAAAAACGGTGCCGTGGTCTGTAGAAAGCCGCCCTTGAGCTTCTCTTGCCCTTCGCAGAGCGACGGGGGGTGGGGGGGGGGGGGGTGGGGGGAGGGTGTTGCTGCGTGGTCCAGGCTCGGCGAGCTGTTTCCGCACGTTACCAGAGCGCGGCTGGGCGCTTGAAAGGACGGATGTAGTCGTTGATTACGCGCTTGCTGCCCATAGACAGTCCCCGAGGCTTCCTCCTGAGCAAAGAAGAGGGAGAACTCTGTGTGTTCATCTCCGCCTTGAAGCTCCCCGGTAGATTTTCGGATCGCGTAGAAAACCTTTCAGGTTGAGCATCACCCAGCCTTGTCCCCCCACAGCACCAAAAGCCAGGAGCAGAATTGGGTTTCCTCCGGCCGACTCAGCCTCCCTGGCCCGCAGAGGACGCGGGCAGCAGCCGGCACAAGGTAAAGGTTGATGCAGCCATGTCCTTGTTAGGCTCAGCCCTGGTTTTGGCTGAAATGCCTGGAAGCATTCAAGAAGCGCTGGATAAGACAGGCGATGGAGAACGCAAGAGCCCGATGCTCAAAAAGCTTCGCCACTCCCAGGACGGCGGCAGGAGAACCAGCAGAGGATGAGAAGCGCAGAACGGGCAGCTAGAAGTCAGCGATGGTTTTGCAGGTCAAGAGAGGACAAAGCAAGTGCTCCGGGAGAAGCAAAGGGCAGGTGGCCCCTAGGATGTCCCGCCGTGCTCCAAGTAGGAAAGGCAGGTTATGCGGGCGATTGTTCTAAAGCAAATACAGCCCCGGGTTGTTTCCCGTTCTCCTGAGGAACTCAGCAGTCCAGGGAGGGACCTGAGCAGGTTGCGTTAGCACCTCTTCCAAGAGCGACTGTGGGTCGCCGTGACTCCCTCCTGGGCACTGCTGTGAGAAACCACCCTAAAGGAGAGCTGCGAGCGTCACCGGTGTTTACACGCCCCGGCAAGGCAAAAACGGAACGGCGGCTGATGGTGAGAGTTAGACCGCCACTCTTTGCCTAGGAGAGGGATTGATTCTACAGGGACGCGTCCTGTGCAGAAAGTGACTGTGTCAGAAATTCTTTTCTTCCTACAGATCACCGGGGGCATTCGCAGAGCCGCTGCCGTCTGCGCTGACTACAGCAGGACGCACTCATGCCCTGCTCCGTTTCAGAGGGAAAAGCTGGGGCGAAAACGCCATCCAGTTGCCCTGAGACACAGCAAAACCTCTAAGCGGAGCTTTCCTCCTCCGTAGATGCTCCGATGATAACCAGCCGCCAGAGACAAACCCGTGGAAGCCAGGCTTGGTTCAACCTAGTACCCACAAGCTTGACGTTTCTCAGCTCACATTAACCTTGTCGGTCAGGAGTGGCAACCAGCAGTTTTCTTTCCCTCCCCTTTTGCCTCAGCTGTGGAAGACAAACAATACCCGTAAGAAAATAGGGTTCTCAGGAGGCACTTTTGGGGGCAGAGCAGCGAGCAGCCAGGCGTCCGCGTGCAGCATGTGCAGGGTGCAGAGGAGACGAGCGCTATCGAGGGGTTGTGCCATTGCGAGGGCCCCATCTCCCCTCTCACACCATCCCCCCCCCCCCACCCCCGCCACCCCAAAGCTCACTCTAGTAGCTCGGAGTATTCAAGGAGACGTGCAAGTCACCTCTGTGCTGGACGAAGCTCTTTGAGAAGCACCTAGCGAGGGACAGAAGTGCCGGAGGAAAAAGGATCTGAATGAAGTATCTCGTCACAAGCAGAGTTCAGGAAAGAGGCGCAGCAACCTTTCGGGTACGGCTATATTTTGCACTTAGACAAAGCCTTTTGCAGGAGGACGAGCGTGGCAGCAGAAGGCTGGGAGCTGTACGGGGGTGGTAACTCGGGCGGGCCCGGCTGCTGGCCAGCTCGGAGCTGCTCACGCGTCCCGCAGCTCAGGTCCCTGCTCCCGGCTCTTCCCTGACTTGATGGCGGCTGGGCATCTCCGCTGGGATGCACGGGCGGGCTGGATCGTCTCCTAAGGCACCAAAGGCCTCGCCACTACACCTTCCTCCGAAGCCGAAAACGCGAGGCGAGGAAAATGCGGCACGGTTCTCGGGGGATCGCGCCGCAAGACAAAACCGTGAGCAGCGGCGGGTTTCAAACCTTGCAAAGGTTGAAACTCTGCCGGCTGCCCGGTAGGAGCTGGGGGACAAAGCAGGAACATGCCTGAGGAAGCCGAGGCTGCTGGAGACCCCCGGGGCTGGCGCAGAGTCCCTCGGCGGGAAGGAGGTGGTGGAGGTTGGCAGCCCCCTGCCCCGCCGTCGGCCAGTTCTTTTAAGAGCTCTGCCTTGCCAGAGAGCTGGCGCTGATGACGGCGCTTGCAAACGGCCAGCAAGGAGAAGCCCTCAGCAGCTTTTTTCCTCCAATGGCACACTTCCCAGGCTGGCTTTGGAGGCAGGGGCAAGGTTGCAGGACCCTCCTGGGCTTTAGCCTGGGAGAGCTGTCAGGCCGGGGGGTGTTGCACACGCAGCTGGCGACAACGCAGTGGATTTCCGTGCGGGTCGGTAAGCGCAGGCTTGGCCGGCTCTGGCCCTGCTCCGGCGCCCTCAGCCCGCTGCGCAGGGTAATTACGCCGGCACACAGCCGCGGGATAGCAAGGCAGCGGTGAGATGTCCAGCGTAAGAAAAGGCAGGTGAGCAGCGTGGGCGACCAAAAACGGTGCCGTGGTCTGTAGAAAGCCGCCCTTGAGCTTCTCTTGCCCTTCGCAGAGCGACGGGGGGTGGGGGGGGGGGGGGTGGGGGGAGGGTGTTGCTGCGTGGTCCAGGCTCGGCGAGCTGTTTCCGCACGTTACCAGAGCGCGGCTGGGCGCTTGAAAGGACGGATGTAGTCGTTGATTACGCGCTTGCTGCCCATAGACAGTCCCCGAGGCTTCCTCCTGAGCAAAGAAGAGGGAGAACTCTGTGTGTTCATCTCCGCCTTGAAGCTCCCCGGTAGATTTTCGGATCGCGTAGAAAACCTTTCAGGTTGAGCATCACCCAGCCTTGTCCCCCCACAGCACCAAAAGCCAGGAGCAGAATTGGGTTTCCTCCGGCCGACTCAGCCTCCCTGGCCCGCAGAGGACGCGGGCAGCAGCCGGCACAAGGTAAAGGTTGATGCAGCCATGTCCTTGTTAGGCTCAGCCCTTGGTTTTGGCTGAAATGCCTGGAAGCATTCAAGAAGCGCTGGATAAGACAGGCGATGGAGAACGCAAGAGCCCGATGCTCAAAAAGCTTCGCCACTCCCAGGACGGCGGCAGGAGAACCAGCAGAGGATGAGAAGCGCAGAACGGGCAGCTAGAAGTCAGCGATGGTTTTGCAGGTCAAGAGAGGACAAAGCAAGTGCTCCGGGAGAAGCAAAGGGCAGGTGGCCCCTAGGATGTCCCGCCGTGCTCCAAGTAGGAAAGGCAGGTTATGCGGGCGATTGTTCTAAAGCAAATACAGCCCCGGGTTGTTTCCCGTTCTCCTGAGGAACTCAGCAGTCCAGGGAGGGACCTGAGCAGGTTGCGTTAGCACCTCTTCCAAGAGCGACTGTGGGTCGCCGTGACTCCCTCCTGGGCACTGCTGTGAGAAACCACCCTAAAGGAGAGCTGCGAGCGTCACCGGTGTTTACACGCCCCGGCAAGGCAAAAACGGAACGGCGGCTGATGGTGAGAGTTAGACCGCCACTCTTTGCCTAGGAGAGGGATTGATTCTACAGGGACGCGTCCTGTGCAGAAAGTGACTGTGTCAGAAATTCTTTTCTTCCTACAGATCACCGGGGGCATTCGCAGAGCCGCTGCCGTCTGCGCTGACTACAGCAGGACGCACTCATGCCCTGCTCCGTTTCAGAGGGAAAAGCTGGGGCGAAAACGCCATCCAGTTGCCCTGAGACACAGCAAAACCTCTAAGCGGAGCTTTCCTCCTCCGTAGATGCTCCGATGATAACCAGCCGCCAGAGACAAACCCGTGGAAGCCAGGCTTGGTTCAACCTAGTACCCACAAGCTTGACGTTTCTCAGCTCACATTAACCTTGTCGGTCAGGAGTGGCAACCAGCAGTTTTCTTTCCCTCCCCTTTTGCCTCAGCTGTGGAAGACAAACAATACCCGTAAGAAAATAGGGTTCTCAGGAGGCACTTTTGGGGGCAGAGCAGCGAGCAGCCAGGCGTCCGCGTGCAGCATGTGCAGGGTGCAGAGGAGACGAGCGCTATCGAGGGGTTGTGCCATTGCGAGGGCCCCATCTCCCCTCTCACACCATCCCCCCCCCCACCCCCGCCACCCCAAAGCTCACTCTAGTAGCTCGGAGTATTCAAGGAGACGTGCAAGTCACCTCTGTGCTGGACGAAGCTCTTTGAGAAGCACCTAGCGAGGGACAGAAGTGCCGGAGGAAAAAGGATCTGAATGAAGTATCTCGTCACAAGCAGAGTTCAGGAAAGAGGCGCAGCAACCTTTCGGGTACGGCTATATTTTGCACTTAGACAAAGCCTTTTGCAGGAGGACGAGCGTGGCAGCAGAAGGCTGGGAGCTGTACGGGGGTGGTAACTCGGGCGGGCCCGGCTGCTGGCCAGCTCGGAGCTGCTCACGCGTCCCGCAGCTCAGGTCCCTGCTCCCGGCTCTTCCCTGACTTGATGGCGGCTGGGCATCTCCGCTGGGATGCACGGGCGGGCTGGATCGTCTCCTAAGGCACCAAAGGCCTCGCCACTACACCTTCCTCCGAAGCCGAAAACGCGAGGCGAGGAAAATGCGGCACGGTTCTCGGGGGATCGCGCCGCAAGACAAAACCGTGAGCAGCGGCGGGTTTCAAACCTTGCAAAGGTTGAAACTCTGCCGGCTGCCCGGTAGGAGCTGGGGGACAAAGCAGGAACATGCCTGAGGAAGCCGAGGCTGCTGGAGACCCCCGGGGCTGGCGCAGAGTCCCTCGGCGGGAAGGAGGTGGTGGAGGTTGGCAGCCCCCTGCCCCGCCGTCGGCCAGTTCTTTTAAGAGCTCTGCCTTGCCAGAGAGCTGGCGCTGATGACGGCGCTTGCAAACGGCCAGCAAGGAGAAGCCCTCAGCAGCTTTTTTCCTCCAATGGCACACTTCCCAGGCTGGCTTTGGAGGCAGGGGCAAGGTTGCAGGACCCTCCTGGGCTTTAGCCTGGGAGAGCTGTCAGGCCGGGGGGTGTTGCACACGCAGCTGGCGACAACGCAGTGGATTTCCGTGCGGGTCGGTAAGCGCAGGCTTGGCCGGCTCTGGCCCTGCTCCGGCGCCCTCAGCCCGCTGCGCAGGGTAATTACGCCGGCACACAGCCGCGGGATAGCAAGGCAGCGGTGAGATGTCCAGCGTAAGAAAAGGCAGGTGAGCAGCGTGGGCGACCAAAAACGGTGCCGTGGTCTGTAGAAAGCCGCCCTTGAGCTTCTCTTGCCCTTCGCAGAGCGACGGGGGGTGGGGGGGGGGGGGGTGGGGGGAGGGTGTTGCTGCGTGGTCCAGGCTCGGCGAGCTGTTTCCGCACGTTACCAGAGCGCGGCTGGGCGCTTGAAAGGACGGATGTAGTCGTTGATTACGCGCTTGCTGCCCATAGACAGTCCCCGAGGCTTCCTCCTGAGCAAAGAAGAGGGAGAACTCTGTGTGTTCATCTCCGCCTTGAAGCTCCCCGGTAGATTTTCGGATCGCGTAGAAAACCTTTCAGGTTGAGCATCACCCAGCCTTGTCCCCCCACAGCACCAAAAGCCAGGAGCAGAATTGGGTTTCCTCCGGCCGACTCAGCCTCCCTGGCCCGCAGAGGACGCGGGCAGCAGCCGGCACAAGGTAAAGGTTGATGCAGCCATGTCCTTGTTAGGCTCAGCCCTTGGTTTTGGCTGAAATGCCTGGAAGCATTCAAGAAGCGCTGGATAAGACAGGCGATGGAGAACGCAAGAGCCCGATGCTCAAAAAGCTTCGCCACTCCCAGGACGGCGGCAGGAGAACCAGCAGAGGATGAGAAGCGCAGAACGGGCAGCTAGAAGTCAGCGATGGTTTTGCAGGTCAAGAGAGGACAAAGCAAGTGCTCCGGGAGAAGCAAAGGGCAGGTGGCCCCTAGGATGTCCCGCCGTGCTCCAAGTAGGAAAGGCAGGTTATGCGGGCGATTGTTCTAAAGCAAATACAGCCCCGGGTTGTTTCCCGTTCTCCTGAGGAACTCAGCAGTCCAGGGAGGGACCTGAGCAGGTTGCGTTAGCACCTCTTCCAAGAGCGACTGTGGGTCGCCGTGACTCCCTCCTGGGCACTGCTGTGAGAAACCACCCTAAAGGAGAGCTGCGAGCGTCACCGGTGTTTACACGCCCCGGCAAGGCAAAAACGGAACGGCGGCTGATGGTGAGAGTTAGACCGCCACTCTTTGCCTAGGAGAGGGATTGATTCTACAGGGACGCGTCCTGTGCAGAAAGTGACTGTGTCAGAAATTCTTTTCTTCCTACAGATCACCGGGGGCATTCGCAGAGCCGCTGCCGTCTGCGCTGACTACAGCAGGACGCACTCATGCCCTGCTCCGTTTCAGAGGGAAAAGCTGGGGCGAAAACGCCATCCAGTTGCCCTGAGACACAGCAAAACCTCTAAGCGGAGCTTTCCTCCTCCGTAGATGCTCCGATGATAACCAGCCGCCAGAGACAAACCCGTGGAAGCCAGGCTTGGTTCAACCTAGTACCCACAAGCTTGACGTTTCTCAGCTCACATTAACCTTGTCGGTCAGGAGTGGCAACCAGCAGTTTTCTTTCCCTCCCCTTTTGCCTCAGCTGTGGAAGACAAACAATACCCGTAAGAAAATAGGGTTCTCAGGAGGCACTTTTGGGGGCAGAGCAGCGAGCAGCCAGGCGTCCGCGTGCAGCATGTGCAGGGTGCAGAGGAGACGAGCGCTATCGAGGGGTTGTGCCATTGCGAGGGCCCCATCTCCCCTCTCACACCATCCCCCCCCCCACCCCCGCCACCCCAAAGCTCACTCTAGTAGCTCGGAGTATTCAAGGAGACGTGCAAGTCACCTCTGTGCTGGACGAAGCTCTTTGAGAAGCACCTAGCGAGGGACAGAAGTGCCGGAGGAAAAAGGATCTGAATGAAGTATCTCGTCACAAGCAGAGTTCAGGAAAGAGGCGCAGCAACCTTTCGGGTACGGCTATATTTTGCACTTAGACAAAGCCTTTTGCAGGAGGACGAGCGTGGCAGCAGAAGGCTGGGAGCTGTACGGGGGTGGTAACTCGGGCGGGCCCGGCTGCTGGCCAGCTCGGAGCTGCTCACGCGTCCCGCAGCTCAGGTCCCTGCTCCCGGCTCTTCCCTGACTTGATGGCGGCTGGGCATCTCCGCTGGGATGCACGGGCGGGCTGGATCGTCTCCTAAGGCACCAAAGGCCTCGCCACTACACCTTCCTCCGAAGCCGAAAACGCGAGGCGAGGAAAATGCGGCACGGTTCTCGGGGGATCGCGCCGCAAGACAAAACCGTGAGCAGCGGCGGGTTTCAAACCTTGCAAAGGTTGAAACTCTGCCGGCTGCCCGGTAGGAGCTGGGGGACAAAGCAGGAACATGCCTGAGGAAGCCGAGGCTGCTGGAGACCCCCGGGGCTGGCGCAGAGTCCCTCGGCGGGAAGGAGGTGGTGGAGGTTGGCAGCCCCCTGCCCCGCCGTCGGCCAGTTCTTTTAAGAGCTCTGCCTTGCCAGAGAGCTGGCGCTGATGACGGCGCTTGCAAACGGCCAGCAAGGAGAAGCCCTCAGCAGCTTTTTTCCTCCAATGGCACACTTCCCAGGCTGGCTTTGGAGGCAGGGGCAAGGTTGCAGGACCCTCCTGGGCTTTAGCCTGGGAGAGCTGTCAGGCCGGGGGGTGTTGCACACGCAGCTGGCGACAACGCAGTGGATTTCCGTGCGGGTCGGTAAGCGCAGGCTTGGCCGGCTCTGGCCCTGCTCCGGCGCCCTCAGCCCGCTGCGCAGGGTAATTACGCCGGCACACAGCCGCGGGATAGCAAGGCAGCGGTGAGATGTCCAGCGTAAGAAAAGGCAGGTGAGCAGCGTGGGCGACCAAAAACGGTGCCGTGGTCTGTAGAAAGCCGCCCTTGAGCTTCTCTTGCCCTTCGCAGAGCGACGGGGGGTGGGGGGGGGGGGGGTGGGGGGAGGGTGTTGCTGCGTGGTCCAGGCTCGGCGAGCTGTTTCCGCACGTTACCAGAGCGCGGCTGGGCGCTTGAAAGGACGGATGTAGTCGTTGATTACGCGCTTGCTGCCCATAGACAGTCCCCGAGGCTTCCTCCTGAGCAAAGAAGAGGGAGAACTCTGTGTGTTCATCTCCGCCTTGAAGCTCCCCGGTAGATTTTCGGATCGCGTAGAAAACCTTTCAGGTTGAGCATCACCCAGCCTTGTCCCCCCACAGCACCAAAAGCCAGGAGCAGAATTGGGTTTCCTCCGGCCGACTCAGCCTCCCTGGCCCGCAGAGGACGCGGGCAGCAGCCGGCACAAGGTAAAGGTTGATGCAGCCATGTCCTTGTTAGGCTCAGCCCTTGGTTTTGGCTGAAATGCCTGGAAGCATTCAAGAAGCGCTGGATAAGACAGGCGATGGAGAACGCAAGAGCCCGATGCTCAAAAAGCTTCGCCACTCCCAGGACGGCGGCAGGAGAACCAGCAGAGGATGAGAAGCGCAGAACGGGCAGCTAGAAGTCAGCGATGGTTTTGCAGGTCAAGAGAGGACAAAGCAAGTGCTCCGGGAGAAGCAAAGGGCAGGTGGCCCCTAGGATGTCCCGCCGTGCTCCAAGTAGGAAAGGCAGGTTATGCGGGCGATTGTTCTAAAGCAAATACAGCCCCGGGTTGTTTCCCGTTCTCCTGAGGAACTCAGCAGTCCAGGGAGGGACCTGAGCAGGTTGCGTTAGCACCTCTTCCAAGAGCGACTGTGGGTCGCCGTGACTCCCTCCTGGGCACTGCTGTGAGAAACCACCCTAAAGGAGAGCTGCGAGCGTCACCGGTGTTTACACGCCCCGGCAAGGCAAAAACGGAACGGCGGCTGATGGTGAGAGTTAGACCGCCACTCTTTGCCTAGGAGAGGGATTGATTCTACAGGGACGCGTCCTGTGCAGAAAGTGACTGTGTCAGAAATTCTTTTCTTCCTACAGATCACCGGGGGCATTCGCAGAGCCGCTGCCGTCTGCGCTGACTACAGCAGGACGCACTCATGCCCTGCTCCGTTTCAGAGGGAAAAGCTGGGGCGAAAACGCCATCCAGTTGCCCTGAGACACAGCAAAACCTCTAAGCGGAGCTTTCCTCCTCCGTAGATGCTCCGATGATAACCAGCCGCCAGAGACAAACCCGTGGAAGCCAGGCTTGGTTCAACCTAGTACCCACAAGCTTGACGTTTCTCAGCTCACATTAACCTTGTCGGTCAGGAGTGGCAACCAGCAGTTTTCTTTCCCTCCCCTTTTGCCTCAGCTGTGGAAGACAAACAATACCCGTAAGAAAATAGGGTTCTCAGGAGGCACTTTTGGGGGCAGAGCAGCGAGCAGCCAGGCGTCCGCGTGCAGCATGTGCAGGGTGCAGAGGAGACGAGCGCTATCGAGGGGTTGTGCCATTGCGAGGGCCCCATCTCCCCTCTCACACCATCCCCCCCCCCACCCCCGCCACCCCAAAGCTCACTCTAGTAGCTCGGAGTATTCAAGGAGACGTGCAAGTCACCTCTGTGCTGGACGAAGCTCTTTGAGAAGCACCTAGCGAGGGACAGAAGTGCCGGAGGAAAAAGGATCTGAATGAAGTATCTCGTCACAAGCAGAGTTCAGGAAAGAGGCGCAGCAACCTTTCGGGTACGGCTATATTTTGCACTTAGACAAAGCCTTTTGCAGGAGGACGAGCGTGGCAGCAGAAGGCTGGGAGCTGTACGGGGGTGGTAACTCGGGCGGGCCCGGCTGCTGGCCAGCTCGGAGCTGCTCACGCGTCCCGCAGCTCAGGTCCCTGCTCCCGGCTCTTCCCTGACTTGATGGCGGCTGGGCATCTCCGCTGGGATGCACGGGCGGGCTGGATCGTCTCCTAAGGCACCAAAGGCCTCGCCACTACACCTTCCTCCGAAGCCGAAAACGCGAGGCGAGGAAAATGCGGCACGGTTCTCGGGGGATCGCGCCGCAAGACAAAACCGTGAGCAGCGGCGGGTTTCAAACCTTGCAAAGGTTGAAACTCTGCCGGCTGCCCGGTAGGAGCTGGGGGACAAAGCAGGAACATGCCTGAGGAAGCCGAGGCTGCTGGAGACCCCCGGGGCTGGCGCAGAGTCCCTCGGCGGGAAGGAGGTGGTGGAGGTTGGCAGCCCCCTGCCCCGCCGTCGGCCAGTTCTTTTAAGAGCTCTGCCTTGCCAGAGAGCTGGCGCTGATGACGGCGCTTGCAAACGGCCAGCAAGGAGAAGCCCTCAGCAGCTTTTTTCCTCCAATGGCACACTTCCCAGGCTGGCTTTGGAGGCAGGGGCAAGGTTGCAGGACCCTCCTGGGCTTTAGCCTGGGAGAGCTGTCAGGCCGGGGGGTGTTGCACACGCAGCTGGCGACAACGCAGTGGATTTCCGTGCGGGTCGGTAAGCGCAGGCTTGGCCGGCTCTGGCCCTGCTCCGGCGCCCTCAGCCCGCTGCGCAGGGTAATTACGCCGGCACACAGCCGCGGGATAGCAAGGCAGCGGTGAGATGTCCAGCGTAAGAAAAGGCAGGTGAGCAGCGTGGGCGACCAAAAACGGTGCCGTGGTCTGTAGAAAGCCGCCCTTGAGCTTCTCTTGCCCTTCGCAGAGCGACGGGGGGTGGGGGGGGGGGGGGGTGGGGGGAGGGTGTTGCTGCGTGGTCCAGGCTCGGCGAGCTGTTTCCGCACGTTACCAGAGCGCGGCTGGGCGCTTGAAAGGACGGATGTAGTCGTTGATTACGCGCTTGCTGCCCATAGACAGTCCCCGAGGCTTCCTCCTGAGCAAAGAAGAGGGAGAACTCTGTGTGTTCATCTCCGCCTTGAAGCTCCCCGGTAGATTTTCGGATCGCGTAGAAAACCTTTCAGGTTGAGCATCACCCAGCCTTGTCCCCCCACAGCACCAAAAGCCAGGAGCAGAATTGGGTTTCCTCCGGCCGACTCAGCCTCCCTGGCCCGCAGAGGACGCGGGCAGCAGCCGGCACAAGGTAAAGGTTGATGCAGCCATGTCCTTGTTAGGCTCAGCCCTTGGTTTTGGCTGAAATGCCTGGAAGCATTCAAGAAGCGCTGGATAAGACAGGCGATGGAGAACGCAAGAGCCCGATGCTCAAAAAGCTTCGCCACTCCCAGGACGGCGGCAGGAGAACCAGCAGAGGATGAGAAGCGCAGAACGGGCAGCTAGAAGTCAGCGATGGTTTTGCAGGTCAAGAGAGGACAAAGCAAGTGCTCCGGGAGAAGCAAAGGGCAGGTGGCCCCTAGGATGTCCCGCCGTGCTCCAAGTAGGAAAGGCAGGTTATGCGGGCGATTGTTCTAAAGCAAATACAGCCCCGGGTTGTTTCCCGTTCTCCTGAGGAACTCAGCAGTCCAGGGAGGGACCTGAGCAGGTTGCGTTAGCACCTCTTCCAAGAGCGACTGTGGGTCGCCGTGACTCCCTCCTGGGCACTGCTGTGAGAAACCACCCTAAAGGAGAGCTGCGAGCGTCACCGGTGTTTACACGCCCCGGCAAGGCAAAAACGGAACGGCGGCTGATGGTGAGAGTTAGACCGCCACTCTTTGCCTAGGAGAGGGATTGATTCTACAGGGACGCGTCCTGTGCAGAAAGTGACTGTGTCAGAAATTCTTTTCTTCCTACAGATCACCGGGGGCATTCGCAGAGCCGCTGCCGTCTGCGCTGACTACAGCAGGACGCACTCATGCCCTGCTCCGTTTCAGAGGGAAAAGCTGGGGCGAAAACGCCATCCAGTTGCCCTGAGACACAGCAAAACCTCTAAGCGGAGCTTTCCTCCTCCGTAGATGCTCCGATGATAACCAGCCGCCAGAGACAAACCCGTGGAAGCCAGGCTTGGTTCAACCTAGTACCCACAAGCTTGACGTTTCTCAGCTCACATTAACCTTGTCGGTCAGGAGTGGCAACCAGCAGTTTTCTTTCCCTCCCCTTTTGCCTCAGCTGTGGAAGACAAACAATACCCGTAAGAAAATAGGGTTCTCAGGAGGCACTTTTGGGGGCAGAGCAGCGAGCAGCCAGGCGTCCGCGTGCAGCATGTGCAGGGTGCAGAGGAGACGAGCGCTATCGAGGGGTTGTGCCATTGCGAGGGCCCCATCTCCCCTCTCACACCATCCCCCCCCCCCACCCCCGCCACCCCAAAGCTCACTCTAGTAGCTCGGAGTATTCAAGGAGACGTGCAAGTCACCTCTGTGCTGGACGAAGCTCTTTGAGAAGCACCTAGCGAGGGACAGAAGTGCCGGAGGAAAAAGGATCTGAATGAAGTATCTCGTCACAAGCAGAGTTCAGGAAAGAGGCGCAGCAACCTTTCGGGTACGGCTATATTTTGCACTTAGACAAAGCCTTTTGCAGGAGGACGAGCGTGGCAGCAGAAGGCTGGGAGCTGTACGGGGGTGGTAACTCGGGCGGGCCCGGCTGCTGGCCAGCTCGGAGCTGCTCACGCGTCCCGCAGCTCAGGTCCCTGCTCCCGGCTCTTCCCTGACTTGATGGCGGCTGGGCATCTCCGCTGGGATGCACGGGCGGGCTGGATCGTCTCCTAAGGCACCAAAGGCCTCGCCACTACGCCTTCCTCCGAAGCCGAAAACGCGAGGCGAGGAAAATGCGGCACGGTTCTCGGGGGATCGCGCCGCAAGACAAAACCGTGAGCAGCGGCGGGTTTCAAACCTTGCAAAGGTTGAAACTCTGCCGGCTGCCCGGTAGGAGCTGGGGGACAAAGCAGGAACATGCCTGAGGAAGCCGAGGCTGCTGGAGACCCCCGGGGCTGGCGCAGAGTCCCTCGGCGGGAAGGAGGTGGTGGAGGTTGGCAGCCCCCTGCCCCGCCGTCGGCCAGTTCTTTTAAGAGCTCTGCCTTGCCAGAGAGCTGGCGCTGATGACGGCGCTTGCAAACGGCCAGCAAGGAGAAGCCCTCAGCAGCTTTTTTCCTCCAATGGCACACTTCCCAGGCTGGCTTTGGAGGCAGGGGCAAGGTTGCAGGACCCTCCTGGGCTTTAGCCTGGGAGAGCTGTCAGGCCGGGGGGTGTTGCACACGCAGCTGGCGACAACGCAGTGGATTTCCGTGCGGGTCGGTAAGCGCAGGCTTGGCCGGCTCTGGCCCTGCTCCGGCGCCCTCAGCCCGCTGCGCAGGGTAATTACGCCGGCACACAGCCGCGGGATAGCAAGGCAGCGGTGAGATGTCCAGCGTAAGAAAAGGCAGGTGAGCAGCGTGGGCGACCAAAAACGGTGCCGTGGTCTGTAGAAAGCCGCCCTTGAGCTTCTCTTGCCCTTCGCAGAGTGATGTGCTTTGGGGGCGTTGCTGCGTGGTCCAGGCTCAGCGAGCTGTTTTCGCACGTTACCAGAGCGCGGCTGGGCGCGAAAACGCCATCTAGTTGCCCTGCGACACAGCAAAACCTCTAAGTGGAGCTTTCCTCCTCCGTAGGTGCTCTGATGATAACCTGCCGCCAGAGACAAACCCGTCGAAGCCAGACTTGGTTCAATCTAGTACCCACAAACTTGACGTTTCTCAACTCAGATTAACCTTGTAGGTCAGAAGTGGCAACTAGCAGTTTTCTTTCCCCAGCCTCTTGCGTCGGCTGTGGAAGACAAACAATACCAGTAAGAAGATACGGTTATGAGGAGGCACTTTGGTTGGCTGCTCAAGACCCCCGGGGCTGGCGCAGGGTACCTGTGCGGGAAGGAGGTGGTGGATGTTGACCGCAAGAAAATACAATTATGTGGAGATGCTTTTGGTTGCAGTTGGGATTGTGGGAGCAACATGACACAGAGTTGGCCTTTGTAGCCTCTGTCAAGTGGTCTTCACCACTAAAACAATGCTTTGTTATGGGAACCATTGTTTCAATTCAGAACCACCTTGCTAGGTGCTTCCCAGCAATAGTATTTCCCTGGATTTCTGGTAGAAATAGGACCACAGCTGTGTCTGGAATTTCCCCTGCTGAATGGGCAGTGCTGCTGGCACCCCAGAGCAGCATCGTGTTGTAGCTAAGGTGGCAATTGCTTTTGTCTCACTGCAATAAATGTTGTGTCACCGCACCCAGCTGAGGAGTAGGTTACTCCAGGCTCCTGCTCTCACTGGCATGGCCTGTTCACTTGCTTGTGTCAGTAACTTGGTTGTGGCTGTGCTCACAGTCCTGTTGGGGTGAGAAAATTGTTTGAAGTCTTCAAAAGGAGAAGACTTGTTTGGGCAGTCACAGGTCACCCAACCAGATGTTCAGTGTCCTTGCCAGAGACCTGAGTTGAGGACCACAAGAATCTCAAGGGTATAAAAATATGGGAAACGCATCAGCTATTGACAGGGAAACATCAATTTGTATTAAGTTGACCTCCAAAGCAGCGAGGTCCTTGGGTAAGGTAACACTCCACAGAGCATTTCAGAAGCATCCTTGTCAAGCACAGGACAGACCGTGTGGTGTCTCCAGCCAAAACTGCCATAAGCAGAAGACAGCTCAAGACAGAGACACTTGGGATTGGATGTCTGAAAATGTGGGTACAGGATGTCACTGACGGCAGCCTCTGGGGTATTGTCTGTTTCCTCTTCTCCTAAAGCCTGACCTATGGGGAAGGAGGATGAGATTGTTCCCTCCTCTCTTGCTTGTAAATTGTGCACAGAGCATCCAACATACTAACCATGATGGGGCACAGGGTGAAAGACACTCGGGGAAAAGGCAAAGTGGACCAGCTACTCACGTGTTAGGCAGCTGGGCTGACAGCAGGGAAAAGCTGGCCCAGAGGGACCCAATGCTGCCTCAGCCGAGCTCCTCATGTAGCAGATTCTGGGGGAGGGGCCAGAGACCAAACAGATTTGAAGAACAGGCCTTTTTCACCTTTTCTCTTTCCAAATGGGTAGGAGTTGTATTGGTAAGCACTGCAGGGAAGCAGAGTGGCTACTAAACAGGTGATTCCTGTCTTCACAGACTATCAGTCAGCACCCTGCAAAAACAGGGGTTTCAGACTTACTGACTGAAAAGATGTGTAACCCCTTCCATGCACTGCAGTTACCCAGTGGCAAGTTATCAGTCATGCCTTCCCCAAATATGGCATGTTGTCTTCAGTTTTGGCAAATAGCTGCTCATAAAAAGGTGTTTCCACTCACCACTCGCTGTATCAGTTCACATTTGAAATAACCAGCTTCCCGTATGAATAACAGAATCTGCACTGCGCTTCTCCTGCTGCTCTGCTCAACCAGCCACTTGTCATCAAAGCACACTTGAAGGAAGCCTTTTTGGTTTGGGTTTTTTTGCTGCTTAGGGCTGTTTCCCTGTCTTTTTTTCCTTCCATCCTACTCCCACTGCAAATCCAAAAATTATACTAATGACATTTCAACCAAAAAAAAAAAAGGAAACCTCCCATCCTTGCCTTTTGCAGGTATTGCTAAGAGAAACGTTACAACAAGGGAACAGACACAACCAATACCGACATTTTATATGATTCAAAGAGGGTTTATGTTGGTTGTCCCTTGCTGCCACCTGCTAGAATTGTGCCTGCTCATTGTTCTCATTGTCACCACACTGATTAGGATAATTAGCTGAGGGCTTGAGTTAAAACCTGAGGTTATGACAAAGCGCATTGAGCCATGTTCTTACAGCATGTCTTTGCTTTTACTGACAAGACAACACACCTCAGTTCCTCAGTGGTTTTTCCTATTGTGGCATTTTGAGATAAAGCACTTGGAAAGGAAAAGCGGACCAAAACAGATGTGTTCAAACTTTAAGCTTTTGCATGTAGCTTTCAGGAAAATGCAAACTTGCTCCAGGATGAGTGCTGACATAGCAAACTCTATAGAAATGCATGTGCTAGAGAAGCACTGGGAGTTTGGGAGCTGGACGAGTTAGATGCAGGCTGTGAAGAGCCCGGAATGGCTGCAGCTCTCACAGCACTGAATGCTGTGTTGTGCAAGTGGAGGCTAACCCTCAAGTGCAAAATGTATTTTCTAATGGAAGTTTAATGCTCAAAAACTGAATTTAAACAGGGATGCACAGCAGATTTCCACCTTTCAGGCATCTACAACTTACTAGATTATTGGTAACTTCAGTGGAAAACTTCAGGAGTGTTTTAGGGTTTTCAGGAGGCAGGTGGGGGTGGGGGTGGGTGGATTTTTTTCCCAGGCGGGGACAGTGGGAACACAACTGTTGTTTCATTCCTGGTTTATTTTTTAGGGATCTGAATGGAAATGACCACCAGAAATGCACGGGCCTATTAAGCATGTGGAAATCACACATCCTGCAGAAGGTTTACAGTGTAATGTGATGCAGAACAGGTTTTACAAAAAGCCTATTAAACCAAGAGTTTCATACATCTAGGCAACAATCACCTGTTGAGAGTGATGCAGCCCTCTCATACCGGGTCAGTGAGCCACAGGTGAGCCTTTTCTGTTGAAGAGAAAGCCCTGGTGATCAGCTTATCTGCAAAGCCCTGGTGTGGTGCTTTGGTTCAAGTTCTCAGCAGTGTGCCAATACATTCAAGTGAATCCAAACAGGAGCTTGGTTTTTTCTTCTCTTTCGAAGTCCACTAGCAGATCTTGTGTACCCCATCATTCTGGGGTGTTGGAGGAGTTGGATCTGGCAGTGTGAGGACAGTTGGAAGAGGGAAGGAGTGTGGGAAGCAGCCACAGAGGAGCAGAAGTACTGAGGGATACCAGGGAGGGAGGCAGCCTCTCGGTGGAGGCTGGCAAGTGGCCAGTGGAAGGTAGGGGGATTCTAGTGGCATAGTGGGAGATTCTCTGCTTTTTTTCACCATACGACTGCTAACATCATAATTCAAAAGCTGTTTCTGTCATAATTTAAAAATAATTAAAAAATAATACATGATCAGAACTAAGTTCTGCTCCCATTCTGAAAGAGAAGCATTTCTGAACAGACAGTTGCTAAAAACACATCTTCTTTACCTAAAAGTAGCTGTCCAGCATGGAAGTACAGCAGCTAAACACGTAGATTATTTCCTTCTTGGCTCCTAATCTTATGATTTAGCAAGCTGTTCTTCAACTCTACAACTAAAAGATTCTGGGAGAAAGCTGGTCTCTTCAGGATCTTTAGCAAAGGCTTTACCAGAACTAGGAGGGCTGGTCAGTGTTGCATAGGTACTGATTTCAGATTGGACAAACTGGATGAAGAGGCTGCTTTTGCTGTCACACAGCCAACTGGTTTCCACCAGTGGCCCCAAGACACATGCAGCAGTATGCTTACCAGAGCGTGTGAAGTGCAAATTTGACAAGAATAGGTAAAAGCCCCAGTTTCACCACAGCTGTCACTCCAGTGGTTCTTCAGCTGAAACCCTGTGTCACACCCTCTTTTCTAGCACACACTGCTCATTGTTGGTCAATGAGGGCAGTTTGGAGCCAGAGTGCCCAGCACAACTCTGTGCTACCCTGTGGAAACAACTCCAGATTCCATGTGTGTGGGGGCAGGGGTGAAGAGTTCCCTGGCACCTGCACCTTTCATCCTCTGACTGGAATATTGGGGAAAAGCAGAGGTGGGCCCTCCCCCCTCTATTTAAATGTACATATCTCGGTGGTGAACCATCGTCCATGCTTCCCATCCTACTGCTCTACACGGTGTGCACTGAAGAGCAGTTTTCACCACAGAAACTTTTCTTTAAAGTTCTGCCTTTTATGCGGTGTTTTACAAGCTGCTTCTAACAGGGTTTGCATTGTCCTCTCACATTGACAGGAAAACAGGACGCAGGAAGACGTAAAACTTGTTGTTCCAGATCTGCATTTGCCCAGCTGGGCTACCTTGGTGACCTTACATGGATGCTTAAATGATACCTATTGCAAAGAAAAGTAATCCTCCAAGTGGATCATGACTGTGATTTGTCCTTATTCTGTATGTCCCTAAACTTTTATATCTAAAGGTGCATTTTCAAAATACTGTGCAGACGGGAATTGTTTCCTTTTCTGTGTATTTTAATAAACATTCTTAAATACAGATCACTAAGTATAGCAGTCCTAAAGGTATGTGACCATGAGTTTTTCTGTCTTTGACAGTGCAGCCATCTTTAAAGAAAAAATCCAATTGGAAAAAAATGCTTGTTTTTCATGTGTTAAAGAAAGTATTAGTGCTTCACATCACAGCTTTTACACCAATACAAAGTGTCATAAATCCTAATACACCGCAAATATCATTAAGAAAACAAATACCTGAGGAGTAGTTGACTGAATGTCTTTCTCAGAAGTTACAGGAGATTCCGAATGTCCTGTGCTGGTGGAATTCTGAGATTAATTTAATTTTCTGTAAGGCTGACACAAGATATCAGGTTACAAAGCAAAAAGGTCTGTGCCAAAGTTCTTCAGTTATAGGCAAGGCTGAGAGTGTGTGAGAAAATGCACTTTCATTTCCCAGAAAAAGTTTTGTAAACGGCCATTTTAGTCCCCACAGAGACTGAACTTACCTAGAAAGTATTAGCTCCAATACCTGTTTATCTGCTTCATCATACCCAGGCCAGTCTCTCTGAATATCTTTAAATGAATAAGCCTTCAGAGCATAAGTATAATCCTTTGGATTCAGAGTGGCTACCTGCAGGCAGACAATTAAGAAAACAAATGTTCCTTACACCTAAATGCAAAGAACTACAAAACTAAGATTGGTACTGCAAAACAGTCAAAGCTGACAACAAAATTATGCACCAGTTCTCAGGTTTTTTGGATGTGAAGATCAAAGGAGCTTTCATGTAATGAGCATCAGTTTTAAAAAAGGTGGCCAACTTGTGATGTAGAAATTTGAATGTAAGAAAATACCAGACTGCTGCAAGCAATTAGGAAACATATTCCATGAAAACCTCTTTCTGTCTCTGGCTTTATGTCTTTAATACAGCATTGACAATCAAGGCAAACTATGCCTAAAATTTAAATCTTCACTGCGAGAAATATGCTGAGAGGCCTAGGGGTTTTTTTTTGGTTTTGTTTTGTTTTGTTTTGTTTTGCTTTGTTTTGTTTTGTTTTATTTTAAGAGCTGAAGAGCATGTTCTGCACACACAAATTTGGATCTGTTCAGCTGCAGGAGGACACCCGCTGTTCTCGTTTTACACAGCCATACTGCCATGGCAGAGCACAGACTGTGCCTGAGACAACGCATGTTTTCCACCATCACATTAATGACCACAGAGAGTCATCTTTTGTCCTGACAAACAGAATTGCTTTTCTTCTGCAAGGGCCTGAGTCACAAGAGACTACAGCTCTCTGCTGAACAGCTGTATGCAATTACCTAACTGGCACTAAATTACTTCTGTCACTACAAAGACAAATTATTCCTCTTTCCTATCAGGTTTAAGCCATATCTAAGTTCTACTGAATGGGAAAAAAAGTAAGTAAGTGTACTCATATCTAACAAGTTGTATTTTGAAAACCAGATGTAGTGCTGTAACAGTTAAGGAGAGGTGCACAGGCCCAGATGAACCCTTCAGTTTGCAGACACAAGGTTCATTAAATGACTGTCATGAGAAGGCCATGTGCGTGCACTACCTTGAAAAATCCAGTGGATTGATAGCTTCCTTCAGAAAAATACAAAGTATGCTACAACAGTTACAACGAAGCAGTAAAACGTTGAGATCATTGACACTCAAAGTGCTGTTCTAGGCTTCATCACCTGACATGGGTTCAGAGTACTGGAGAAAAACTCACAGGCAAAAAACTCTCTGTCAATTAGCCTGATGCAAAATACTGAATAACTCACCCACACAACACCACCTATTCTTGCACTTGCCTATTTTTCCTCCAAGACATGATAGATAACTACTGCTAATTTGTGTGTGTGTGCATGTCTGCCTGAAATGAAAAGTAGCAAAGACACCCAGAAACAGTAATTTACCTGTGAAAAACAGAGTTAAAGTTGTATTCCAGAGAAACAAATCTGTGCATATTACACCTTAGCAAGTTCAGGCAGCTGCTATTAAATTTGTATAAATGATATGTCTGAATGCAGCAACAGGAGACTGCAAAACTGTAATGTGAGGGTGAGCTATCTACACTTAAGGTCTCTCAACACACCTCCTTCCCCAGGAATATGCTGCAAGTATGAATTACTGAATTTGAAAACTTACAGGCATCTAGTAGGAAATGAAATACAACCATGCCTAATGATGGTTCATCAAGTTTAATAACCTTGGCACTTTTCTTGCCTAACTCCACTTGTGCCTGGGCCATGTGGTGTCTTTGTGATCTGACAGGAACCACTTGTTGCACA
Organism: Rhynochetos jubatus; assembly: GCA_027574665.1. NCBI lineage: Eukaryota > Metazoa > Chordata > Aves > Eurypygiformes > Rhynochetidae > Rhynochetos > Rhynochetos jubatus. The sequence goes on along the minus strand of CM050690.1, from coordinate 48,800,865 downwards.
AACTGTAACTTAATTCTGTATAGATCCCAGGCTACTGAGTTGCGAGGGTCCAGAACTACAAAAACATCGAAAAAGGTTGAGCCCCAGCACTAGTTCAGGTGTAGAAGTATGGTTGTATCACACACTTTAAAACCTGGTTTAACAGGTGAAGAAAAACATTTTCCAGTTCTGACAGCTAGCTAGAGTGTAAATATATGTCAATTTGTACCTACACATCCATATGGCACAGCTTTTGCCTGTCAGCACACATACAGTTTCCTAACATAACTACATTTGCAAGGGCATGTTGTCGATGGTTCATAGACCCGAAAGGAGAGACAGACAGGAGGGATGAAGGTTCTATGAGGGGAGACGGTGGACTCAGGACTTCAAGAATCAAGAATACCTTCCAGCCCCAGCCCCTTCATATTTATTGAGTTTAGTATACAGCAACTGTTAATTAATAGTTCTATGACATTTACGTTGTTTCAACTACATGATATATTGCAGGCAAAGCAGGATGCAAAACAGGTTTTATATATGTGCTTATGTTTCACTTGTTTATCTTTTATAATCAGGTGCATGTACCTATAGCAGAGTACATGATCAGCCAAGTACAGCAAGTGACTGCTTGAAGTCATGGTCCAAGGATACTTGCTTGCAAGATCCTTTTCATCTTTTTGGCTTTTCATGGCCTCTGGTTCCATGGTGTGGTTTTATACAATCATTCCCACATTTCCCCCTTTTGGTTTTTGATCCAACTTGTGTAACATAAGTGAAAAAATAGCTGAGCGATTGTTATCTATTTGTTTTCGGTAGTTTTGGCGTCTCCAGGCTAAACACAAAAGAATAAACAAAATAATTAATATACAGTAGAATATCAATGTAGCCCCCCCTATAGCTTTTATTTGCTTAAAAGGATTAAGGTTAGCCACTCCTTCTGCAATAGATGATAGCAAATCTGTTCCAGAGAGCTTTGTTAATTGTTCATTGAACATTTCTCTAATATGAGCTTGCAAATTGATTATTTCAGCAGTAACATTACCATGAGTCATCAAATGCCTTTTCACCTTTTCCCATGGAAAATGAGTTTGATTCCATGGTACAGGTGTAACACAAAAGGTGCTAATATTCCAATCACATTTCAAGGTCAATTATTTTTGAAGGCTTACAATTTGATCACCCAACATGACAATTGCTGATTCAATGTCAGTTAATCTAGTATTTAACTGGGTATCAATAGTTCGTTGAGATGTCCACAGATGTTCCGAATTCTTATGCCATTCTGGGACAAATTCCATAGTTTTTATACTCTGATGAAGGGCAACACTTGCTGTAGCAGCTGTAGCAGTTATGGCTCTGATACCTATTACAATCGCAATGATGAACCCTATCATTCTCTTCAATCTTCTTCTCATGCTTTCTACAAGATGCTGCAGGATGAATGTTGAAGGAGAGTCTTGCCAAGGTCGGATCATTTGAACTGGAATCCATGCAGCAGTTCTGGTTTTTAATATATACACGCTATGTGCGGACATATTAAATTTTACAGTGGAATTGATACATGTATAAAAGGAACAATTGACACAAGATACAATATACTCTGTTTCATTCCAGATTACATTTCCAATCATTAGTAAATAAGGTAACCGTACACAGGCAAATATGAAGTGTGATTAATTTCTTTTAAATTCAAAGTGTGTATTTTTCACTGTCATAGTGATATGTCCTTGCCAGGCGGACTTGCTTCTTAATGCTGTTATCAGTTTCCATAAGTGTATCTGAATGGCCTCTCCATCCATCCTAGGACTTGGAGGGGACATTCCTCCTCCATGCCATACAATGGAATCATTGTGATGTGTATCAGAATAAATTGATGCGTTCCCCCGCTGCCACCGTAAATCACTTCCTTGACCTTTAATGAGGGCAGAGCCCATAGGGCTCCAATCAATGACACTCCCATGGGAATTATTAACCAATACCCGCACAACTTCTCCTCTACATTGTTCCCAATGTACCCATTCTGAAATGTGTGACACCATAGGGGTGGTACAGGAGATAGGTCTAATTGAGTGTTACTGCTAAAATTTCTGCGGAATCCACTTCCGGCCAGAATAAAGAAGACACATTTTCCTCCTGCCTGTGTACCATTCCAAACGATTGAAAGCCATGGGCGTGTTTGGGGTTTTAGACAATGATCCCCTTTTCCTATACAAATAGATATATTTTCAGATCCTACTTCATAATTTGGAATAATAGTTCCTTCTTCCATTGGTTTTAGAGGTCCCCGGAAATCATAAGGGCCGGGAAGCCGACTAGTGTTGTTAACATAAATAGGTACGACATCATCAAATCAATGTACCACTTGATTGAGTGGGGGGTTGGGAATATATGCCCAGTAAGTATAATTTCCCAATACCATACTTACCTGAGATATTATTGCAAGCATGGCCAAAAATAAATTTTCAGCATTCATTGGTTGCCCAGCACGTATTACCATTTATTGACCTTCATATGTGAGTCATTTGATCTGACCCCATGTTGGCACTTCAGCCCTTCGAGTGTTTGGTAGTGGACGTCTCTGAACCATCTTTCCTAGAGACAGTTGCTCCATCCACATAGCCACACCATCAATGTCAAAACGAGGTCTTTTACTCATGGCGAGGTTTTATCTGTCACGCAGGAATCCACTGTTTTTCCTGACCTGTGCAAATATAAGCAAAACCTCACCCCCATTTTAACAATTCTCCTTTTAACCATTCTCCAGAGAGAATATCTTTATACCGAATAGGTTGCTTCAGATCTGATGAAAACTGTTTAATCCAATGACGGTCAGCAGCTGTAGTGCCGTCTTCTCTGGCATTGCAAAAGTTTAAAGTAAACCAAGCTTGTTGCAGTGCCTGTCTAGGGGAGAACACATGCTCATCTCCCCCCTTTTGTTTTTTAAGCATTGTTTTCAAGGTCTGATTAGCCTGTTCAATAATTGCTTGGCTTTGAGGATTATACGCAATTCCTGTAACATGTTCAATTTTCCATTGAGATAAAAAGGACTGTAATTTTGCTGACGTGTAAGCCAGAGCATTGTCCATCTTAATTTTTTGAGGGTAAACTCTGTGGCCAATCTTGCAGTGCTATAATAGATACATCAGCACCTGTGTCCACTAAGCCAGCGATTTTATGACTGGCAATGTTTACTACCATTTGTGGATGATCATCTCCAATTATAGCCTGCCAGAACATGTGTTTTCCAGTGCTTCCCAATCCTCCTTCTCTTTTTGATGGTGCTGTTTTTCTTTTTACACAAGGTAATAAGAGCAATTGCGCTACTCTTCGGCTCTTGTCCAAATAAATAGGCTTTTGTGTTGTCATCAATAGCACAATTTCTCCGGCATAGTCAGAATCAATTACGCCTAAGTGAGTAAAAACACCTTGGCTCGTAAGGCTACTGCATCCACTTAACAGCCCGACCGTTCCAGCTGGCAAAGGTCCATGAATGCCTGTTTTAACTTGATAAACGCCCATGCCAGGTTGTAAGAAAATGTTTTGAGGTAAAGGGATATTTAATGCTGCGCTGCCTCTGGTAGCATGTAAGAGGCTAGAAATGGATTGTTGCTCTGATTGAGTGCTGCATGTTCCTGACCATTGCTGACAGGGAACTGTTGATAGCTCGTATTGTTTCCTCAAGGGCCCTGAGCTGGGCCCGCTTGGGAGTTTCCCGGCAAAGGATTCCCATTTTTATCAAATACTTACCGACATTCATTAGTCCAATGTTTCCCCCAACGCCTGCAAAGTTCACTAGGTAATTTTTTCTCAGGGGCACTAGACCCTTTCATGCACTTGGAAGTAGGCCATTTACAATCTTTACGCAAATGTCCTTTTTTTTCCACAATTGTAACAAATCACAGCAGAAACCAAGTTCCGAATTGCAAATATTGTCCTGCCTCCAATACTGTTCTCATTATAGTCTCCCAATCGAAAGGTATTAGATGATGGGCAGTGGCTATGCCTGAGAGCACCCCTTTAACATAAGTGGAGTGCATTCCATAAGATACAGTGGCTTGATTTAAATCTTTCATTGTTTTAAAATCTATAGGGCTGTGTTCAAATTGCACATATCCCTGTGGAAATTCATTATTTCCCGGCATATGTCATATTGTTACAGGAAAAATATTCAAAGGGACAGATGGAGCATGCGAGGTAAAGTACTCCAATCCTCCCTCCTGACTTGCTTGTTGTATCATTTTAGCAGTGACAGGTAACGGTTGCTGAACAACTGTTTTTCCCACTGGCATTGAATCCTCGTATGGGGGTAGAGGAGGTGCCGTGGGAGTCAGTGCTCCGAAGTCAATTTTTGAGGTTTGGCTAACTGGATTTTCCTTTGAAATGTCATCTATTTTTCCAGCTAGATTGCGTATTTGTGTTAATAGCTGCAGATATGTGGGGTTGTGCAATGTAGAAAAAGAACGTCTTTTAACGAGCTCCTCATCCTCTGAGTCAGTATTATCAAATAGAGAATTTAAATGATAATCGCTAATACTAGAACCATTTTTTGTAGATTGAACAAGTTTAGGTAAAGAGATTTTCTTACGTAATGGAGGGAGGGGGCTTTTCGGAATATCATCTGCAGTCTCATATCCCCAAGTATCAAGCCGATTCGGCTTAGTTGCCTCATGTTCTGAGTCATAAGGTTTCAATTTCAGGTCTGGTCGGCTTGCCAGCATTACGTTGTCGGAACCAGTTTGTAAGGGTTGCAATGTAAGCAAAACAAGGTTACATAAGGACCAGACCGTGGTAGGGATTGCGTCCCCGTTTTGATGAGCTCTTCACAAAGCTCTAATGACCTGTTTCCATATTCTTAAGTTCAATTGAACTTGATTATTGGCATTAAACCAGTAACAATGCTTTCTAATATAGAAAAACAATTCTCTAAATGTACTTTCTTTCACTTTGACCCCGGATGTCTTAAGCAATTTTTGTAATAATTGTATATACTGACTTTCTGAGGATGGGGAATTCCCCATGACACCGCCTCCCTCTGTTTCCCGAAAAGGCAACTTACCAAAGAGCTCCAATTTTTCTTTGGGTCCCACTCTGCCTGAATCCTCGTAGTATTTGCATCTTCCTTCAGGTCCCTGTTCAGGTGTCACTTGTGCTTTTATACAATCATTCCCACAAGGGCAGCATTGGGGGTTGTGCTGGTAAGTGCTGCAATGGCAATTACAGGGACAACCTGGGCAGTAACGCTGACACCCTTACAGCAGCAGGTCCTCCCCTGCAGGCTTTCCACCAGCTGCCTGGCTCTCAGCTCAGCACACACCTCCTCTCCTCAGCCTGGAGCAGTCCACAATGGTCTCAGGCCCTGCAAAGCCCAGGGAGCGAAAGCCAGCAACCCCACGAGGCCTGCATGGGGAGGCCTGCCCCCCGTCTCCCTTCATCTTGCTTTCAAAGATGTCCACCCTCCTCATCAGCTGCCCTGTGTGCTTGAGAGCGCAGAGGAGTGCTTGTGCTTCACCTGCCTGCTCCTCTGAGGGTTCGTGTGTGAGAAGAGGCACTTAGAGCAAACCCCGCAGGAGAGGGAGGATGGCAAGGTCACCTCCATAGGCTTCAGGAGGCCTTTCTGGAGGAGGCTGGCCCTCCATGGCCAGCCCAAAAGTACTCCTGCAGTGTGATGTGCCCAGCCAGGAAGGCACCTCCACTGACTAACAGTGTCTCTGTTTAAGTTGGCCTAATGACCACAGCTCTTAATGACCACGCTGTGCAGTACTGACCTTTACAACAGCTCTGACTGGGGAAAGGGCAACAGCTTCAGCTAGCCTGAATCACTTCAGTCACTCTGAAAGTCCTCAGCAAGGTTCCACAAAAACCTTGAGAAACTTGGGTCTCAAGGTCTCTCATTCCTGATGTCATAAAGCTGGAACAGATCACAGACCAACATTCCAGGAGGACAGAGCTACAGTTTTGACCATAGCCTAGAGATGTATTGATTCCTTGCTCTGCAAACAGCACATTTACAACAGAAAACACTTCTTTCTTTCCATCTAAAAGCACAGCTTTTACCTGTTGCCCATTTCCTAGGACCTTGCTGCCTTTTGTGCTTTTTCATCGCAGGAAGACCAAGCTGTGTAACCCCCATCCTCAGGCTGGACTCTTCCAAAATTCAAGCCAGTTTTAAAGCCAGACCTGCCAGGAGCACAAAATTAGACTGGATACTCTGCAGAGGTCCTTTCTGGTTTTAGGTTTCTTTTCATGACTCTCTGTAACACTACACAAGTCTTGCACTAACTTTGCAAGCACTTTGCACAAACTGAGACCTGGCTATGAAGGACCTCAGGAAAGCCAGTCCAAATTAGATCTTGAAATACAAAACAATATTGAAACTAAACTAAGCATGTCATGAAGAATTATTCAGAGCTACAGCAGCTAAAATGTAATCCTACTTATAACATTAATCCAGTGTAATTTCACTGAAGATGCTCTTTACCAAAGTGCCCTGAGAGATGCTCGTAAGAGGCAAGCCAGGAGTGGAGGCAGGACCTCTTCATCCCTGGCATGCACTCCTGCCGCTTGCTTCATCCCAGCCTCAGCAACTGTCTTCTTTCAGTTGGAGTTTAATAAAAAAAACCCCAAACACCCCACACTGCCCCAGGCTTCCCCAGGTCTTGCACTAAACCGTTTGGCTTGTTGCCATCCCACCAGTGTGTTCACTGAAAAGCTGCATTGTAGTAGAAGAGACCTAACACAAGGGTAGGAACAGGAGGATGAGGATGCTGAGAGGTCTCCTGTTAGACAGAGAGCTATTACATCAGCTCATTTGCTTCCTGCTCCCAAAACACACTATCTAGACAAATCTCAGTTTTGAAATTGAGGGCAGAGGCTCTCCTGTGACCAAGAACCTGAGCAGTACCTTTTAGAGACATGTGTCAGTGCACCTTTCTGCTATCAGCTTCCCCCAATCCATACGCAAACCGCCAGAGATGTCCTAGTTAATCAAATAGGACAGTTATTCAACACCAGTGGACTACATCGATACTCTGCTGAAAGTGATATTCCACAAGCTGAAGCAGAAGCAAACTTCATGTAACAGCACAACATTTTCTTGCCTTTTGGCAGATGTTAGCATTGTTCACTTTGACTCAAAGGTCCAGGACAAGACGCTGCTCTAGTACCTCTGGGTTCTGAAACACCATGGCCATGAAATTATGGATAAGGTCACTGATTTATGTGGGTCCTACAATAAACAACTATCTATCATGGCCAGCGTGCTGGCGTGCTGCCAGACAATCATATTGACATATGGTTGTAGAATGGATCTGGTCTAGCTTGGATGATGCTGAACTCCAAATCCTTTTAAAATAGCACTAAGAGGCAAGAAAGTACTCAAAAGGTGATTTTAAGAGCAAAATAAAAAGCAATTCTGCACAAAAACAAGTATTTAGCAAGAATTCATGCTATTGCAAGAAGATCGTGTTCTACTGGAGCTCAACCCTGCAAGCATGCTTCTATTAAAGGTTTTCGCTCTATGCCACAAATCAGAGAATCTACGTAAATTTGGCGTGGAAAAAGATGTTAAGTAAAACTTATGCTGACACTGTTTGCTGGAGACAGTCATAGCTTCCCTGAGGATTATCTTTGCCAACACTTGACAAGTAGAAGCTAAATGCATGTGCTTCATTAGACAGATCAACTTTGGGAATTTTAATAAGCTAAAAGAAAAAAAAAAGAGTTTATGTAAAAAACTCAACCTGCACTCCTTTGCTTGCCATTAACTAGGATCATAATTTTAAATGAGAAACTGTATTTCAGAGGTTTTAATATCATTTCAGTTGCGCCCCTAAAAAGGCTGCTTGGGCACAAAAGCAGCTCTGGCTGTGTCTGGCACAGCAGTAACTGCACTGAAAAGCTACAGTCACTCAGCCTCCAGTTCAGCAAAGCATTCACGTAGCAGCTCATCCTTTCCCATTCAGTGGAACTGATAGGCACATGTCTAACTGCAAATGTAAGAGCCTGCACACAGTCAAAGGGAGCGAAGGTCAGCTCACAGAACAGACAACAGCAGTAAGTCTAGGCCACATCAACTTTGGATTTATTTGGTCCTAATGAGGCACATACGGGAGTCAGCTCCAAGAAGGAAAAAGACAAGCAACATCCAAATTATAAGAATTACATCCAAATTACAAATTACCTTATTGCAGCTTTGCTGTACCTGAAGGGGGCCTACAAGCAAGTCGGGGGGGTGGGGTGGGGGACACAACTTTTCACAAGGGCCTGTGGTGACAGGACGGACAAGGGGAAATGAGTTTAAATTGAAAGTGGGGAGATTTAGATTGGATATCAGGAAGAAGTTCTTCATGGAGAGGGTGGTGAAACATTGGAACAGGTTGCCCAGAGAAGCTGTGGATGTCCCATCCCTGGAAGTGTTCAAGGTCAGGCTGGATGAGGCTTTGAGCAACCTGGTCTAGTGGAGGGTGTCCATGCCCATAGCAGGACATGATCTTTAAGGTCCCTTCCAACCCAAACCATTCTATGAGTCTATGATTCTATGATAAGAATATAAAAGATTAATTTCAACTCCAATAGGCTCTGGAAGCCTTTTTCTTCTACGCAGCTCGAGAAGCAATTATTTGCATAAATGCTAAATGTAAATAGTTTTTTCTCTGTTTAGTCACATGTAACAAAACTTTATTTCCTTGGCTGAACTAATCAGTCAGTACAGAATGTGCTGCATTCTGCTGGAGTTTGAAAATCTAAATAGGAGAAATCATTACAGTATATGTTGGCATAAACACATTTTTCAATGTACTGTTATATGAAACAGTACTGCAGCACAAAAAACCTACTGCCATTTTAAGGTTTGAAAAAGCCAGGGGCAGGCAGATGTACAACCTACTGATTCACATATGCCTTTGCCCACCTGGACTACCCAGGTGCCCTTAAATGGTTGCTTAAATGATGCCTATTGAAAAAAAAAATGCCTCCAAGTGGACCCTTACTGTAATTTGTCCTTATTCTAGACTTTCCTAAGCTTTATATCTAAACAGTAGGACAACAATGTTTGAGAAAAGATGAGGAAGTCCAATGTGTTCCTCAAGGGGATTTGATTCTGGGGGGAAATAGCCCATGAATTAAATTGCATGATGGACATTAATTGCTGCAACTAACCCCTGATCTGAGTTTCATGTTGTAGGAATCACTACAGCAGAAATCACCTCAACCTAGAGAGGGCAAGCCTTGCAGGAAGTGCAGCAGTGAACCTGACCTGAGATGGCTTCAGTGCCAAATGATCCCATGTGACACTCCACCTTCCCTGTCCTGAGTGACCCCCACACTTGATGGAACGGAAAGTCATGGACTAATGGACATTTTTCCAAGATGGTCCATGGGCTAAGGGAATGATATCTGTGTGGGATGGGATGGGAAAGGGGGAGCTGGTTAATGAGAATTTATAGAATAGTGTGGGACTTGAGCATGACATAAATGGTATGAAACAAGGGGTGGGTGGAGAATGTGCTGCTTTTAGTCAGGAACGAACTTCCCTCCTACAGAGAGCTGGCTGACCCAGAGTGGCTAAGAGAATTGTCTCATTCCAATGTATGTCAGGCACAGTGGTCAGGCTGAGTGTGCACATGCGCAGTTTCGGAGGTGGGAAATGGCCTGTGGAGGGGGATCATTAAGACTGTCTAGCTTGATAGCTGGGTCCTTAGCTCTTTTTTTAGCTCTTGGTGCAGTTGTTACCAGGGGGACAGTTTTGTTAGTGGGTTGGGAGGTCAGCAGGTTTTTCTCACTGATCTTGGTTTTCTCACTTCTTTGGGACCTGGCTGCGTGGCAGTTGGCACGTGGTGAGCTATTTTATCATAAGTTCTATTTTCTGTTGTTTTCATTACTTGTTAGTATTAGTATCACTATAAGTTTCATTTATATTAATAAATTGTTCTTATCTCAACATTATGAGCTTTCCTTGTCTTTTCCTCTGACTCTTACTGGAGAGAGGGAGGTGAGCGAGCGACTGTGTGGTACTTAATTGCTAGATAAGGCTAAACCATGACAGACATATGAAGGAAAAGCCTCCCTTAAATGAAACAAAGACTCAGTAATAGGAGCGAATGTCAAAACCATCACATATGCTGTGGTTTAGACTAAATTATTTCTGCCAAATATTAGAACAGTGAAACCTCAGGTCTTGTTATGTACCATGATTGTCCTGGGGATGGACATCCTCAGAGGTCAGACATGAATAGACAGCGAGGCAAAATGACAAAAAGTGGGTCACCACCTGAGCATATTCATATGAACCAAAAGGAAGCTCTCACTTTTTTGATGCAACTTGTCCCATCTCTATTTGAAAGCAAACCACTATGTATGTCACAATATAGGTTATCAGTAGTATCTGACTGTGTCTGAAATGATCCAACAGCTACAACAGATCCATTCCTCATTTCTATGGGGAGTAATAGAAAATAGATATTCACCATATGATAGTCTGGTGTGGCCAGTCAAGAAACTTGATGGTCTTTGGCAATTACAGAATCATAGAATCTTTCAGGTTGTAAAAGAACTGTAAGATCATCAAGTCCAACTCTTAAACCAGCACTACCAAATCCACCACTAAAACCTGTCCCTAAGCACCTCATCCACATGGCTCTTACATACCTCCAGGGATGGTGACCCAACCACCTGCCCAGGCAGCCCATTCCAAGGCCTGACGCTTTTGGTGAAGACATTTTTCCTAATATCCAATCTAAACCTCCCCTGGTGCAACTTTAGGCTATTCTTTCTTGTCCTGTCACTTGTCCTCACCAGTGGCCAGTACAGGCCAGTATCAATTCCGTAGTCCTGCTGGCCACTCTGTTCCTGATATAAGCCAGGATGCCACTGGCCACCTTGGCCACCTGGACACACTGTCAGCTCGTACTCAAGCTGGCTGTCAGCCAACACCCCCAGATCTTTTTCCGCCATGCAACTTTCCAGCACTTCATCCACAAGTTGCCTGGGGTTGTTGTGACCCAAGTGTAGCACTCAGCAGTTGGCCTTGTTAAACCTCATACAGTTGGCCTCCGCCCATCGATCCACCCTGTCCAAATCCCTCTGGAGAGTCTTCCTACACTCAGGCAGATTAACATGGCAGCCCACGTTGGTGTCATCTGCAAAATTACTGTGGGTGCACTTGATCCTCTCATCTAGGTCTTGCTAAAAGATATTAAACAGAACTGGCCCCAGTACTGAGCCCTGGGGAACGCCACTTGTGAACGGCCACCAACTGGATTTAACTCCATTCACCACAACTCTTAGGGCCTGACCATCCAGCCACTTTTTACCCAGCAAAGAGTATACCTGTCCAGGCCATGAGCAGCCAGTTTCTTCAGGAGAATGCTGTGGGAATCAGTGTCAAAGGCTTTACTAAAGTCTAGGTAGACAACATCCACACCCTTTCCCTCATCCACTAAGTGGGTTACCTTGTCATAGAAGGAAATCAGGTTCATCAATCAGGATCTGTCTTTCACAAACCCATGCTGATTGGCCCTGATCACTCGTTTGTCCTGTATGATGTGCCATGTGATGACATTCAAGATGATCTGCTCCATAACATCCCCTAGCACTAGACCTAGAGGTCAGACTGACAGGTCTGTTGTACCTCAGATTCTCCTTCTGGCCATTTCTGTAGATGGGCATCACATTTACTAACTTACAGTCAACTGGGACCTTCCTGGTTAGCCAGGACTGCTGATTGATAGATGATGTAAAGCATCTTGGTGAGCACTTCTGCCAGCTCCCCCAACACCCTTGGGTGGATCCCATCTGCTCCCACATACTTGTGTCTAAGAAAGAGATGCAGCAAGTTGCTGACCATTTCCTCTCGGATTATGGGAGCTTCACTCTTCTCCTCATCCCTGTCCATTGTCACAGAGGGTTGGGTATCCAGAGAACAACTGCCCTTGCTATTAAAGACTGAGGCAAAGAAGGCATTAAGTAGCTCAGCTTTTTCCTTGACCTTAGTCCCTATGTATCCTCCCACGTCCAGTAAAGGATGGATGTTTTCCTTAGCCCTTTTTTTGTTGTTAACCTATTTATCAAAACATTTTTAATTGCCTTTTACAGCAGAGGCCAGATTAAGTTCTAATTGGGCCTTAGCCTTTCCTATTTTCTCCCTACAAAACCTCATGACATCCTTGTATTCTTCCTGAGTTGCCTGTCTCTTCTTCCAGAGCTCATAAACTCTCCTTTTTGACCTGAGTTCCAGTCAAAGCTCTCTGTTCAGCCAGGCTGGTCTTTTTCTCCACTGGCTCATCTTCTAGGACATGGGAATGGCCTACCCCTGTGTTTTAAGACTTCCTTCTTGAAGAATGTCCAGCCTTCCTAGACTCCTTTGCCCTTCAAGGCTGCCTCCAAAAGGACTCTGTCAACTAGTCTCCTAAACATACCAATGTCTGCCCTCTGGAACTCTAATGTAGCAGTTCTGCTGACCCCTCTCCTTACTTCTCTGAGAACTGAAAACTCTATCATTTCATGATCACTTTGCCCAAGATGATCTACATCCATCACATCCCCTAACAGTCCTTCTCTTGTCAAAAAAGAGGTCCAGTGAGGGACTTTCCCTAATGGACTTACTCACCAGCTGTGTCAGGAAAGTATCTTCCACACATGCCAGGAACCTTCTAGACTGCTTCCTCTCTGCTGTATTGTAATGCCACCAGACACCTGATAGTTTGAAGTTCCCATGAGAAAAAGAGTTAGCAATTATGAGACTTCTCCCAGCTGTTTATAGAATATTTCATCTTCCGCCTCATCTTGGTCTAAGCCTGCCACCATGATATCTGCCTTGGTGTCCTTCCCCCTGATTCTCACCCACAAACACTCAATCCTGTCATCAATGTCATTAATCCCTAGATAATTGAAACACTCTGACATACAGGCTACCCCACCACCTCTCCTTCCTTGCCTGTCCCTTCTGCAGAGTTTATAGCCATCCATTGTGGCACTCCATGTTGCGCAAGTCATCCCACCATGTCTCTGTAACGGCAACTCTATCATAGTTTTCCAGCTGTACAATAGCCTCCAGCTCCTTTGGAGGCCCATTTGGGAGTTTGTTGCCCATGCTGTGTGCATTGGTGTAGATGCACTTCAGTTGGGCTATTGATCCTGCTACCTTTTTGGTGTGAGAAGCCCTAATTCCTATGTGACTATTCTCAGGCACTTGCCTGGTTTCTGGCACATCAGTAACACTTGCATCTTTACTGCTGCATGGCTCTCCATCCCCTACCTCCACCGAGATGGCAGACCAAAGGTCCTCACCTCACCGTCCCATAAGCACTGGGGTGCCACTCCCAGGCTTATCTCCAGTAAGCCTGATTGCAGAGCAAGATCTTAACCATTAATCATAGCATAACAGGACATGGATGTAATTACCGATCACCTTTCAACTCTACAGAGAGAAGTCTCAGACGAAAAAGGACAGGTCCTAGTTCAGAAGTACTGTTTGTAAGAACTAGGAGGAAGAAAAACATAATTCCTCAACCAGTTTTGAATCACATTCAGGACCTGGCTCCAGCTAACAATAAAATAGAATTAGGAGCAGCAGTAGGTGCTCTAGACTTCTGGTGCTTTCATATTCCAGGATCTAGTATATTAGCCAGATCCTTACATGTCCTTTTAAAGTAAAATACCTTTTGGCAATGGCTTTCAAAACGTCAGGAAGCCTAAACATGTAAAAAGATGATCAGTTTCTAGGGCCTATACACCTTTTGCTCACCTTGCTACTGGGGTGTTCAGAGCTCAGCTGCACTGCGTTTGTCTGTTTAATTGCTTCTTTATTTCTCAACACCAGAATATGTAATTAAAAGTTTCTTAATTGGCCATAGATTAAGTAAAATTCCCTGACTTTGTTCTGTTGCCTGGACCACCAATCATTTAACTAAAATTAATGCAGTCTGAAAAGCCTGTGAGAAGTGGTTAGGAAGGTGGGTACACAAATAGTTAGGACTTAAGGGGAGTTCAATTCTGTTTTAACATGAAGGCAAATGGGCATGGCCTGTAACACGTACCTTAGCTAAATAAACAGTAAGTATACCGATGCCAGTTTTGCTGAGCTGTGGCTTGATGCATAGCCAATGCTATCCTAACTTGAGAAAAGGGAAAGTATTGCACAAACCTGGTAAATAGATTACACAAGCCCTTTGCAGAGAACTACTAAGGGATGGCAGCATACCCTGATGGGTAATAAGTAGCTTGGAACATGTACATCTAGCCTGAAGTGCCACAACACCATCCCCAGTAATAGGATTAAATTAGCAGTTTGCTACACTCTCATTGTCTCAAGAAACATGATCTGATAATGGATTCTAGTCTAAAAATAAAGAAGTACATGAATAGCATTTACCAAGATGGATATGATAGACTCTCCATCTACAATACCAACCACAGAGTAAGGGTCTGTAGAAAGACAGAATGTTAAATAACAAAGATTCACAATCAAAATCTTCCAAATGGGGAAAATTCTTGTGCACAATTTCATGACATTTGAAGAATCACCTAACACTCAGAGGAATCTCACTTAGTTGAGCATTTGCATGGTCAATAACCTACCCAACCCTGTGACACCAAATGCCATCTAGCCAGAGGTCAGGAGATTCTGCACTAGGAATCTGCTGGGTTGCCTTATTGTGTAGCCACAGGAAGGAGTTATGGAAAGGTTTGAATAAATATGAAGAACTACTAAGAGCTGAGGCTTGGATAAACTCCAAGACTGAGAATTGTTTTTTATCATTACAGAAAGGTATTATTTACTAATGCAAACCCCTGTAAAGAGACGGTTTAATCTCAGCCTGGCTGTTAAATTCAGATAAAGAAGAAAGTGAGCATCTTAATAAAGAAAATGGAACACTGCTGCTCCCAGGTGCCAGGGCTTCTTGGGGGCAGTGAGTTTAAGAAAACAAAGTATGCTGAGCAGTATCTCTTCCTTTATTTGTATTTGGGGAAGTGCATTAGGTCTGTCTGAGATGGAGTTAATGTTTTTTATAGCACTAGATTTGCTTTATTAACAACTCAGGGTTGGGCCATCACCTCTGCATGGCAAATGGCCCAAGATCTCTCACAGTTTATATACCATTCAATCAATACCCATTACATAAGGTTCAAAGTCTTTGTATATTTCCACTCAGCCTTTAAGTCCCCCAAGTTAGTTGTTTATCAAAGACCATCACAATCCCCTGTTTCAGCAGAATTCTTTTTTTCTGGTTCCAATTCTTGTTTCAGTTTCAGGGTCTTCTTTGGGTCACTGTCTCCATAATCACTCTTCTGCATTTCTGTCTTGCACGATTCTGAGGAAGACTTCAAGATGTACTATTAAGGGTCTAATTAAAGCAAGCAGTTTCTACCCATTAACTTCCTTTTGTCTAGCAAAGCACCTGTGCTTAATTAATTAACCTCTCTTCGATACAACTGTCTCTATATGGTGAGCTTGACTGGGTTTTAAACCAGCCTTGGGTGGGTCTGTACAGGGAGCAGGCTGAGAACAAACATTCTAGGCCTGTTAAGCAATATTCTGCACATTACAACACCCCAAACTCCAGATCTAAACCTACACTAGAGACTATAAGTAATTCCTTTACAAACTGACTGATGGCTGGGGATGCTTGGCAGCTGCTCTGTATCATCACAAAATTAAGTATATGCTTTTCCAGTATACACCAGCTTAAGTCAGTTATCTGACATCTGAAACCATTAATATTATGAAGAATTATCATAAGATCATGAAATTGGTTAATTTATCTGTTTAGTGTTACCAAAAAAAAAAACCCCAAAGAAACCAAACCCCAAACCAAAACAACAAAGAAAAAGCACAAAAAACCCAAACACACCCAAAACCACCAAAATTTCTTCAGAGTACCAGCAACACTGCACCTCAAGGACTGCTGCTAGCACAACTCCATTGGTGTTAAAAGGTTTATATTGGCGATGGATTCTTTAGCCTTGTCTGATTCTTGGTCTGCCATGCTTTGCAACACTGGGTCCTATGTCTTGACTTTACATGCTGCTATCATCTGCTTTATATATGGGTTTTGTCACTGTTTCATCTCTTCGAAGATTCTAGTTTGCATTTGTGTAGGAGATAAGGTGCTATGCTGAACAAGTACATACCACCTAAGCTTTAATTTTCTTGAATGCTTCAGTCACTGGCACATTTCTGTTAGAATGGCAGCACAAACATTTGCCATCTTCTGAATAAGAGACTGTTTACATAAATTTGGCTTTTCACTCCTTCATGAGCAACAACATTGTTTCCTGTAATATGCCAGGTGCCATCAGGTGGAGGTACAGAACCAGGCTTGGTGAGAAATATATAGCTTTCTCCTGTCCCGTTCACTTTTAGGCTGCTGTGGAAACCACAGCACATAATTTCATCCTATGCAAAAAGGATGAATGTTGATTAATTGGAAAAATGAAAAACATCACAGGCATTCAGGATAATCTTTATTTTAACAAATAACCTCATGAAAAAAGTTTTTTAATTCCCTTACAGGGACTGGTGAAGGACTTACAAGCTACCTCCCTGCAGTGACTGATCTCTGTGACCATATGCTGTCTTATCTTGGTACAACTGCTTATATGCAGGAGGAATGGAGGAATTCAGGCTCCGTGAGATTTAGTTTTCTCTCCAAGAAAGCTGTAGCTTCCTTCTCTCTGATCAGGTAGTTTAAAGTGAAGTTTATACTAGGAAAGCTGTAGGTATTTTGCTAGTCCAGTTGTATAAGGCTGGACAAGTTTCTGCAAATGTTTAAGCAGGCTTTTGCCCAGTGTTACTGCTGAGTGAGCATACACACACATACATACACCTCTAGGATTTTGTGTCCAATCATTACAGCTTTGCAGGGTGGGGGCACAAAAAAATAAATCAGTAATAATCTCTAATAACTATTGGCCAATAGCATCCTGGCTTGTATCAGGAAAAGAGTAGCCAGCAGGACTGGGGACTGATTGTCTCCTCTACTCAGCACTGGTGAGGCTGCGCCTCAAAATCCAGGCTTCAGGTTTGGGTCCCTCAATGCAAGAAATGCATGGAGGTGCTGGAGCATGTAGAGAGAAGGGCAGCAAAGCTGGTGAAGGGTCTAGAGCACAAGTCGTGTGAGGAGTGGCTGAGGCAGCTGGGATTTTTTAGCCTGGAGAAAAGGAGGCTCAAGGAAGACCTTACATATTGCTCTCTACAACTTCCTGAAGGGAAGCTGCAGAGAGGTGAGTGTTGGTCTCTTGTCCCAAGTGACAAGTGATAGGACAAGGGGAAATCTCAGGATAGGTTCATCTTGAATATTAGGAAAAATTTCTTCACCAAAATCGGTTGTCAGGGCTTGGAACACATTGCCCAGGGAAGTGGTGAAGTCACCACCCCTGGAGGTATTTAAAAGATAATGGCTTAGGGACATGGTTTAGTCATGTTAGGTTTAGAGTTGGAGTCAATCTTAAGGATCGCTTCCAACCTAAACAACTCTATGATAACAGCTTCTACACTTCTGCTTTACTCTACTTTTCCTTCACCTTTTACTATTCGTGATTACTTAGGTGAAGAAACTCCTGAGTCTTCCAGCAGAGTGAGCCTTTCCCCTTCAAATGCAAGGCCGGTGCATGAAGGAGTTCGCAGGAGAGCCAGGAAATCCTCGTGGAAAGGTCTAAAAGTGACCCTGTGCTGTGTGGCCAGTTTCTTCAAGGTGATGTGATTTTCTCTATCAGTGCTCATGTAATGACTCCTTAAAGAACATTTGTCAGAATCTACAACTTGGTACCTGCAGAAATCATCTCCTGTCTCCAGAGTACCTATATTACAACAAACAGTTTATGCTTGGCCCAATCTTCTCCACCTTAGTCTTGCTGCTCTTGAGGCTTTCACATCTAGGAACAGGGTCTGTCTGCATTGCTGGTTTGAGGAGGAGGGAGCACATAGGATTTCTCAGTGTATTTATACATCTAAAAGTTTGCAAGGGCAGTTGTCAGTGTGAGCAAATTAAAGCAAAATTAACCTAGGTATTTGTTATTTGGTAGTAGCCTATAAATTTGCATCCCTTTTCTAGCTCGTCATAGCATCAAAAAAACCCCCAAAACTCAACACAAAATACCTGCAGTGCAGAGCTAATGAAGTCTGTTGCAGCTACTTTGGTGTCAGTGATCCAATTCAGCTGCTGTAGGAAAACTGCTAGCGCTGCTGCACATTCCTTGGTTCTGTGCAAACCACAGAAATCCACTATCTTTTACTAGAGAATATTGGAATCCCATAGTAGCTGTTAATATGTATTAGCACTCATGAAATGTAAGCAGGGAGGGGGCATCTTAGCAACAACCATTTATTTTGAATATGGAGAGCATGCCTATCTGGACTTACTATTTGATGGAACGTTTTTATGTCTTTGCTACATCAGTTGTTTTCTCTTTTCCTCCTATTACCTTCCCCCACAGCACCCTGGAGAATTTGCTATTGAAGCAACAGCTACATGACTGTAACATGACTATGAACAGTCACAGCTGTTCCATAGGTGTGAAAGTGGAGCAGAGTATTTCTGCTGTAGACAGACTCTATCAGTCAGAAGCATCTGGGCACCTTAGGTGCAGTGAGGTTAGGTCTGTGCAGCAACAGACCCGAGAGTTAAATGTGTGAGTGCTGCTGAAAGGGTACTCAGCTGCAACAGAACAATGGAAGTGGCTTCAAGTTAGTTAGAGCTCTTCTTGCTGGAAAGCTTTAGATCTCCTCCTGGTATTGTGCTTGGCATAAAGCCAACATTAAAGTGCTTCTTGAACAACCTGTAGGTGTTCTTACTTTTTTAATTGGGCCAAAAATTGATGATTTTCATTTAGACCAAAGGCAGTGGAACTGATTCCCTACCCCCCCTTGTTTAGTCTTTGCAAGGTAGTGTTGAACACTTTTTTTTTCCCGCATTAAATTTCCACTTTGTAGTATTATCAGCTTCAAGCTTGTCAAGCTTTTATTTTCAGATATTTTGTAACTAAGTAACTAACTGGCAATAACTGAAAATTATGGCCATAAAAGTTTTCAAGCTTTCCTTAACTTGTTTTGTGTAACTGTATGTGAACATTAACACTCAGTGCTTATTTCAGGTCTATTCAGAGCATAAACAAAAGAGAAGGAACTGATGTACACAAAATGGCAAATAGTTTTCCTAGAATGTCCCTCCAGACCCTTTAACATGTGATACGCACTCAACCATAGCTATGTATTAGTCTATTTTACAGGCATTTTCTCTAGTGTCAATGCAATCCAGAGTGAGCCTTGAGTGCCACTCTGACCATGCTCGACTGCCAGGTTTTACATGGTTAAACTATGTACTGCATCATCACCGAATCAGGACAGAAATCTGAGATACTTGTTGAACAGTACCATGAACCAAGTGGATTGTTTGCTTTGTTTGATCTTTGTCTTCAGTGGCAGTGCTCAGCTGTGAAGCTAAAATGCAAACCGAAGTAAAACCACAACTCTGAACTGTCATCTTGCAGAAGAGCAAGAGTTTTGAGGGGAAGAACCCAAACCTTGATAGACTGCAAGACTTACTTACACTGACACTAAATGACTTGCAGCATGGATCCTAGAGCAGCCCTCCTGCAGCGTGAGCCCTGAGGTACACAAATTGGTGGAAACCAGCAAGTCTGTTTTAAAATCAGGTAAGAAATGTATAGCAGAAGCTATCGCCAGTTCCACCTTTCTTGAGCAGGTAGTTTTATTCTTTGTGTTTAGCATGTGATGTGGAAACCCAAGCTGGCCTTGGTTTGAGAGTATAGGTTTACATCTGCCGCTCTGCTCTGTGTGCCAAAGCTTTTGAATCCCATTAGCTTCTTTTGGTTCTTTAGTTTTATTTAGGGACGTGAGAGGCTATGCAGCTATAATGTCTCTTGCTCTATCAACCACACAGACAGGCAGGTTTTCAGAAGACTGAATATATTTGTATTTAAAAGCTGGAGGAGATTGTCTTCCGTGGTAGAATACTATAAATAACAATAGTGTTTTATACTAGGTGTGGCAGGGGAGACGGAAGAGATGTTATAAAGCATTTGCTACTATAAACTGGAAGGAATGGAGGCTGACAGGGAAGTTTTTATGTAAACCCACTATCAGCAACCTTTTGTGTTTGGCTCCCAGGATCACAATAGTAATAAAGGAGAAGAAAAAAGTGCATAAAGTAGAAAATATGTGCTTACAATTAGTGGAATGAATATTAAGAAGTTTCAGACATAACAAACCATCAAACGCTTTGGTAGCTTACAGACTATTTGGATACATGAGTTGATACATGCATGGTACAGGTGACTTGCTGTGACAACTGGTTTTGGTTTGAGTTGTTACACAAAACACACCAAGATTGTAATTTAGGCTCTACAGATAAAGTGAGATTTTCCACTGCATCATACAAAGCCATCTCAAACCCTCTGATGTGCAGATGACTACCTAACATTGTTTTGGCGGTCTTAACCACTAGGCCACAATGACCCACGAGTTGACACCTTCTGGCTAATAAACAAATGTACACGCTAGTCTACTCAATCTGCTGACTGCAGATAGTTTAAGCTCTGTTCTACATGTGTGACGCTAATGTGGGATACACTAAGTATTTCCAGAGACTGAGATCAGGCACACAAATTTTATTTGCAGGGCCAATTGTAGCCTTCTGTGTCTTAGCAGGGTGGCTAAATATTCCTGCTGTTTTTTAATGAGAAGACTTCATTTAAAAATTATGAAACAGCTTTCACACTGAAAATCAAAAAGCTTTAAGTGATTTTTAATTAAGCTTGTTCAGAAGTTGAATCTGTGCAGTATGGTTTGACTCACTAAAGACTGTAACTTCAATAAAGTAAAATGCTTATCTCTGCAGTAGAATTGGTGTTTTATTTTTCCTGTCTCATAGAGGAAACACATTAAGCGTATGGAGTTTGCTAGAGCACCGGCATATTGGTATATTTTGCTTTCAGAAGTATGAACACAGCAAGTAAAAATTGTGGATTTTTTTTTTCTTGGAGAAGAAATGAAACACTACAGGAACACACTACTTCATTATGCCAGCTTTTACCTCAGTTCTGTTATGTATTTTGCAGTTCCATCACATTTAAAACTCCAGCTCATCTTGTTGCATACATCATCTTAAGGGGGAGCTCTTCCAGATCTTCACTATTAGGTTCCTTTTCCCAGTTAATCATTGCACTTCCAAAGTCAGGTTGTGGAAGAGGAAAATTATGTGCACCCCATCAGTGCAAATTGCACTTGCAGAAGGTCTTGACAGCCCTTGCCTTGCTGTCACACATGTATAAACTCTCTGCGGCCCAACTGGGAGAAAAGTCTGCAAAGGACCCTGGGCTCCAGTTCAGGATGCTATGTAAGCTTATGCTTCGGAAGGCTCAATCACAATTTAGTTAATTGCTCATGATCCCAGTGGAACAGGACTGTCCTGAGCCAAATGACCAGCCATTAGACAGTGTTTCAAAATGCAGGTACATGTTTCAGGAACAGGAGAGAAAAAAAAAAAGTTATTTCAGTAATTTATCTGCTTACCATTGCTCTTAATTCTCAAATGACCAGGTAATTACTCTGGGACAAGTGTCACAATTATTTATAAAACCTATCAATCAAGTTATTAACTAGGTAAGATGTTTCCCTTGTACCTGCAGAAAGCATGACCTGTTTTTAAGCTGTTCCTGCTTTAACAGACAGTAAAAGAAACTGTGTTGGAAACAGCAGCTGTTCCATCAGAGGAAAAGATTTAAAAAATTATATATATTTGAAATCATAAACTTCTCTGAACAACACTCACACCCTTCTGTTAATAAGCTTCTCTAGAAGACCTGTTCCCCACCCCACAGGAATGTTTCAGAGAGCCGACAGCCATGTCAATGCCCAGTGTGCACTATGGGCAACCAGCCTAA
Source organism: Rhynochetos jubatus (assembly GCA_027574665.1). Lineage (NCBI taxonomy): Eukaryota > Metazoa > Chordata > Aves > Eurypygiformes > Rhynochetidae > Rhynochetos > Rhynochetos jubatus. The sequence goes on along the minus strand of CM050690.1, from coordinate 48,778,983 downwards.
CTTCATACGGAGAACACAAGCCAAGGTACTTCATGTAGTGGTAGGAGTCTGTATGTTCTCCATGTACCTCATGTAATATACTTGCAAACTTTTTAGCTGAATCAGTGTGTAAAGAATACTGGAATTCCCGTATTTCTTGGAGACTGGCCTGAACACCAAGCAGCTAGTTTCCTTAGCCATTCTGTACCCGTGACCTGACAACCTCACAGGCTATGAGCTAGACAGGTCTCTGCTAACTGCAAGGGCTATATACCATTCAGAACTCTTTTCTCCACTAGCACCCAGCCCCTTCACCTTAACCTACACCTTAACTGCCATGAATTTACAGTCTGCCCACACACCTCTCAGTGTGACATAGAAATCCAGAAAAGACAAAATAATTTGTAGATTGGATGCAAATCTACGGTAAAATAATGCTCTTGCAAACTGAGTAGTCTTCCAAGATACACGATTAAGTTTCTCTACAAGTATCAGAATAGTAACGTTGCAAGATTCAGAAACGTTAATTACTCACATACCCAAAAGATGTAGCCAGTTTTAATTTAATTATCTTCAGGCACTGAGAGACACAGTGGCATAGCCAGTTTCTTTCTCAGTCATAATTGGAATGTCAGCAAGAGATAATGTAAAGGACAGTTGCAACACCGAATGCAATTTCAGCAACTTTAAAATACGCAAAAATTTCAAGAGCTACAAGGTGTCCGGCAGCTAACTTTAATCAGCACAGTCCCAGTGAAAGTGCAGCTCTTAGCAACGGAAGAATCATTTTAATCTCCTAAGGTGTTTTTTTATCCCTCAAGGAAAGTCTATGCAAATCTCTTTCAACAGAACCTAGTCTCCCACCAGTGGTTGGTGGTTTTTTTTTTCTTAAACTACCACCTGTATGCGCTATCATACAATATGCCCTTTTCCACTTGACAATGCAGTCTCAGTTCCTGTCCATGCAGCCTTCAGAACTACTGAAAAAGTTCTTTCATCAACAGCGCTTTGTGTTTGACACACAGATGTCACCACCACTCCTGCAACTCTCACTCAGCGGAAAGCCACCAGTTAGAGCAATGGGAATGTATCAGTGGGCAAGATGCTGCCCTCTTTGCCCCAGATCTTCTCATTTTAAAATTAGGGGTGGGGGGGGGAGGGCAGGGCACACAGCTCAGTGCAATCTGTCATACTGTCTCTTCCCAGTGATGCCAGGGTACATCTCCTGAACTTCCACGGTCATGCCTGAAGATGCCTTTCTGGAGAAGCAGCAGGATACATATCTCCTCACTCAGTGGGGAAATTCACAGAAGTCATGGAAGACACTGCATGGAACAGAACAGGGAGAAAAGGCAGAGTGCACGCAGGCTGCAACAGGGTAAAAACAGGAGGAAGAAGCAACTGTGGGTAAAGTGACAAGGAAATGCTTATTATATGGATAAGCACGGAAGATGGGACTTGAAGTAGAAAAACTTGTACCTGGTTTCAGTTTACTTCTCTGAAAGTCATTATGTTTTTCTCCTGTTCATTCTACCCCTACATACACACACGCAGACAGGGTGATAGAGGGGAGGGCACAAGCCTTTTAGCCATTTTCTTAGGATTGAGAGACATTCTTCAGCCATCTTAATTTGCTCACGGGTAAAGTCATCCAGTGGGGGAAAATTCTGCACAAAATTGCTGCTGTGAAAGCATGAGAATTAGCATAAATTATAGCTGTGTTGCCTAGCTGAGCTGGAATACAAACATTTCAGACATTAGGTTCCAAGGGAGGGGAGACTTCCAGGACAGCAGTCCTGTCAGGTGGTCAGTGGCAAAGAAAATGAGGGTATCCAAAAACATTGTATTGGAGAAGGAAAAAAAATGTACCTTCTAGAGTGTTTTACAGAAACAGAAGTAGTTAGAATTGACATTTACAGGAACAGTCAACTTCTTCAAGAATAAATCACAGGTCCCTTCCTGTGCTGCAGCTACTTATTTTGCACTAGTCTGAGAAGCATGTCTCTTAACATTCTGTTAAGATTCTCTGGTTTCATAAGAATTGCTGCTGCCCTCCCTCAAAAAAATCAGCATGCAGGTTCATGGATAATGTCCTTTTACAGATAATTCTTTTTGCTAAATACATATATACACACACCCCCATTATTCCTGTACATCACGTGCATAAATATCTAACAGTTTCCCTAATGAACTATGACTATTATATAAAACTTATGACCTACAGATACACTTAATTGTGGAGGTCAATGAAATGTTGGTCACTGTTCAGTGGTTGTTACATTGTTGAAAAGCTAGGACGAAAATCTACCAGGATGCACATTCACAATATGGGCATTTAATGTGCCACCTTAGCAGAAGTTACAAATCAAAAACATTTTCTTGGCTCTGAAGTTGACCTGTGTGGTCATGGAGTGTGAGTATACACCAGACTTGTGGAAGCAGCTGTCAAAAGCAGTACTGACAAATCCTGCAAATTATTGGTACTAGAGTTTGAATTAAAAGCTCCAGTCTGAAAACGCAGATCTTCAGATATAAAGCAGGCTTTCAGTAGAAAATGGTGTTGAGAGTTCCAAAACTATCCTTTGTAAGAGGAGGTTATTAATTTGCAAACTGTACTTGAAATACAAACTGTCTAAAGAAGTGTTCTTTTGGCTCAGTGACCTTCTCACTTAATGGCAGGACATTATTCTTGCTTTATTGACAGAACCAAAACTGTTTTGCACCAGGAGGTTACCATCCAGCAAGAAAAGCACTCAGACTCTGTAAAGTCTCATTTAAAATGCTATGAAGAGAGGATCATATAGCTAATTTTATATCCCTTCAGATGTTGGGAACCCCAAGTTGTGCAGCATCAAACAGGTATATGATCAGGATGCAACAAGTTGCGCAGATCCCACCTGGGCAAGGGTTACCCCATTTTGGTCACAGAGTTATTAAAAGATTTTTGTAGAATGAAACAACTCCATCACTTCTACTGTCAAACAAAAAGGGTGTTCACCTGAGTATAACTTGCTGCACTGCTAGACAAAATCAAGGACACACATATGGTGTCACCACCAGTACCAATAAACCAGCTAATTCATACTGTGGCCAAGAGTCATCCCGGTACAAGCAGCACAGGTCTGGGCCTGCTAAGGTGAACTGATGTGTGGGATCACCACATCTCCATGTACAGTGCTCTTCAGGGGAGGATTGCTACCATATGCTTCCACATTTAAATAAATCACAGTCCCGGTGCTGTTCTCCGAAACTGAGTATCAGTCCCCACAGAGTATCAGCATCACCACTCCACCCTGCAAAGCATGACAGGGTGCTGGAACTAGGGTGTAGTCTGCTTGTCCTCCCACTGTGGAGCCAAACCACTGAAACACTGGAGGTGAGGGCAAGCAAAATGTCCCCCGTGAAGACAGCAAATCTATGAGATTTTTATCTGTACTGCTAAAGTAAAGTCAGGCTTAGGTTTATTCATGGAAATGCAAGAAAGTTTGTAATATGGAAGTGGGAATGTAATACTTTAAACAAGAACGGTAATAAACAGAAGGATGGAGGGTGGCATGCTGGGAAATACCAAAAGCAATCTCAGCCTGTCTGCTGTGTCACTTACCAGAGACTTCCCAATTTCTCCAATCTGTCATTTAAGCAAATAAGGTTAAATGTAAAGAAATACTTCATTCTCCCATGCTGACTGCATTTACATTTCATGTTATGCACAGCCAGCCAGTGGTCCATGTTTAGTTTTCTGCTGAATCAGCTATGGCGTACGTTTTCGTTTCCGCAGTTTCAGAGTACTCATGACAACCTATGAAGCACAGAAAATCCTAATGAAGCCTCACCTGAAGAAATGTTCCTGTGTTGGCTTTTGCTAGTTGACTTTCAAATACCATAAGGTTTTTCATAATCACTCATTACACAAGTATTTTTTAACCTTAGCACAGACAGTTCCAAAATTTGTTTCAAGCACAGACATATTAAAATTCTACTTCCTAATTATTCAAATAGTATTAGGTCTGTAAGAATAAACCATGCTGATGACCTTTGAGGAAAAATAGTGGTTTCAGAAATAATAGTAGGTGTACGAATTTTTTAGGAAGGCCTCATTTATGAAACAAAGCATATTTAAAATTATTCAGACAATGAAATAATATTTCAATCACATGAAACGCATCTTGAAACAACATATTTTTGGAAGATTCAAACATGTTGACATTTCAAATGGTAAAAACTGGGATGCAATGAAGCAGCTTCATTTAGGAGCACTAGTGTCATTTACTACCTGAAAATAATGCTGGTTTCGAAATTAATGTTGATGGCATTGGTTCACATCTGCAGAAACACATACAGCATTACTCCAGACCAAGTGGCAAAAGAGAAGTTCAGACACCTTCCAAGCATTCATGCGTTCAGTACTGGCTAGCCAACCCCTAGATCAGTATGAGCACACTCTCAGCCTTGTCTGAGGTATTTTAGTTCCGTATTTTATTGTTGCAAATCTTACAGACATTAGCGCTCTGTTAAATAAAGGAATGTAGCACAGTAAATACATCACAACAAAATAGCTGGCCAGAAATCCCCCACCCTGCCCCACCCAAACCAAAAAGCCCACTCCTCTCCCCTCTGTTATCCCCTCCAAATCAAACCACTGCAGCTTCATTACAGAAGTCAGACCTGTGGCGAAAACCATCAGAGGAATTACATTCAGTGCAGTATCAACATTCCAGGCTCACATATATTTATATTTATATATATGTTCATATATATAGGTCCTTAAATGTTTACAAAGAACGATATTGTTACAAATACAATACTATACTTCTCCCAACGCTTTACAATAATTTCTATTCACCCTCTTTACAGAACAATAATACAACTTCATAGTCTAGGTACTGCACTAAATATGTACAACAGATCTCAATCACATTGCTGTCTTTGGAAATACATTTCATTTAGACAACAAGGAAAGCAAGCAAACCTGGAAATACCAACTGAGTCTCAAGTTCAAACAAGATTCAAAACAAATGTGTGAAACTTGCCAATAAAAAAAAAAGGGTGATGTTTCATCCTTAATGTAAACACTGAAGAGTTAATTAGACCGTATGAAGCAGCAAGGATGAAAAAGAACTGGGGTCTGTCACTGAAGAAGGAATGTAAACCAGCAGTTTGTTCCTCTGATTCTGCTAAAAATTCACACATGAAACCTCACAAACTACTGCAACAGCCTAGAGAACTGCCAGCTTTCCCTTTTGAGCTCTTTTTTCTAAAAACTCTTTCCCTTTACAAAGTAAAATGGGATTGTTTACAGGACTGCTATCAGAAGTGTGCACATGCTACGGATCTCCCAGTTTAGAAATCTTACACACACACTGTAACTGGAAAAACTGGGATTTTTTGCTAGACTCTGATCCTGCAAGCATCCACTTTCTTAATAGGTTGGACACTTATACACGACAAACTGTTCAAGCACTCAAGTGTCAGTAACTTCACAAAATCTTGGCTGCAAGATTTTCAAAGAAACTGCTGTTTCATCATAAACATTCACATGTTCAGGTCTTCAGCATTTCCCAGTGAAGTGAGTTAAAGGCCCACCACATGAGCTGGCCCGAAACACAGAAAAAAGTGAAGCTGAGAATTTAAAGACAGCAGGAGACAGAAGCATGTTAACTGTGTCTTCAAAAGTTCACTGAATTTTCTCAGGCAACTTATGGAAAGACTGCACTGTATATAATCTTCTAAATTGTACATGGTTACATATCATATTTACATATATTACTATATATTTGGAAAGTTATGGAAAAAAGCTCAAATGATCATAAACCAGATGTCTACAATTAAACAATATACTCACAATTTATTCACTATCTAGCTGCATCAATCACATAGTGGAGGCTAAGTACTGACCTGGAATACTAACACTGGTCTCTTGTGCAATCTGCTATTCTGGAGACTGGGACTGAACTGTAACAACAAGGACTGCAGTAAAATCAAGTCATCATACATTAATCTCAACACTGAAACATACTCACTTACTACAACAGTTTATGCACCACTTCATTATCTCCCTTAAATATTTACTGCCCACTGAAATACAAAGTTTATTCTCTACATCTGAGCAGCACATGGATATCCATGATTTCTGAGAGCCAAAAACAGACCTCTGGCAAGACGGCTCAACAGCCCTCAGCAGTGTCTGCACCAAATGTGCCTATGCATGTACACACACACATTCACTTCCATGAATCCCCGCAGTAATGTCTATGCATTATTACTGGACTGCAAACAATGCTTACGTTGCACAGTCCACCCCACAATAATTGAGAAGCAAGTGACTGTGACCAACAGCACATTTGCAAAGCAGAAGTGGTGTGTGGCTGTGTGTGGCCTGCTCTTGTTTCCATCTCACTCAGCCTTTCTATCACAGTAAAACACAGCAGAAACTATTTCTTTAAAGAAATCAATATATTATCCTGGAATAAAATGCAATTTCACCATAAATACCAGTATACAGTCCTGGTAAAAAGTAACTACAGAGGATGAAGAATTTTCATCTCATTAGGAAGAAAAGCCACTGCTCCTCTTTTTTTCTCCCCTCAAAAAAAAAAAACAAAACAACAAACCAAACAACCAAAAAACAACCAACCACCCAGCCCCTTATTCCCTTTTTGCCCCTATCATGCAAGTTAGAGGCCAATAAAATTCTAGATTTCATATATCCCTAAAATTATCATCTTCACACAAGTGCATATAGTACACACATATCTCCTTTACGTGTCATACATAGGGAAAAAAAATCACAAGTTAATTTATATAACAAAATAAATAAGTTTATTGCCACCTCATCCCTTCCACTGTTATCTATATCATGGAATAAAGAGAAAGTCAATAAAATTAGACAGGTTGTTGGACAAAAACGTATATTAGAACTAGCTCAGAGAACAAAATTACTTAGAATAGTCTGCAGATCTCTTATATTCAAACTTCATAAATAGCAAGCACAATTAAAAAAATGTCTATATACACCAGCACACATGGCTGTGTGCAACAAATTCAGAATTAAGAGCCTAGAAAAAGTGTAGTTAGTCAGGAAAGACCCTCATTACTTCTCTTGTAGATATTCACAGATCCTCCCCCCCCTCCTTTAACCTCTAAAATAGGCAAGGGGCTATAAAAAGACATGTTGCATTTAAAAACAAAGTAGAAGAAAACATAGAATTAGAAACCTGGGTGCAGAGAGGTGGAGGCAGCTGTAAAAAATGCCTCCCAAATTACTTAGCGCAAGTAATGCAAGTGTAACATGTTTCAGCAACTCATGGAGTATCTTTTGGGGTCCTATAATGAAGAACTGATGACAAAGAATTAAAAGGTGTCTATTTGGACAGTTCATTTTACAGCAGCAGCATTTACTGAGTCTTCATATGCAGGCAATTCTTCCTGAGGGCAAAATTATCTTTTTGGTATTCTGTTTTCCCTACAGACGTAAACCTTTAATACTGAGCTCAGTGTCTGGGGGAAAACAGGGCACAAAAAGCAGAGTCACATGCAGGATATCCCAGAGAACACTCTGCACCCTATGCTTTTACATGTGTGGTAAAGACATCTTTCATTCAGCAACATTTAATTTACTTTGTTTGTCAAATTATAGCCACAAAAATAAAACTGATTACGAAGCAAAGTCAACCTTCTATGTGAATCCTGCTGTGAACAATACTGTTATTATTTTCCAGTTTTGCATGTGAAACTGTATGAAGTTACATTTGTAAAACACGCAACAAAAATAGTCCCATAGATACATTTTGCCCCTTTGCAAAATACAGGAAAATGGTGGGGAGAAGAGGAAAAAGGGAAGGAGGGGAGAGAGAGAGTGTGTTTGTGTCTGTGAAGGGGAGAGAGAGAAATGTCTCTGCAGACACAGAAATGCAGCACTAGAGACAAGCACTAATGAGGAAAAACATCCTCCATGCATATTCTGATGGTGAGGTGTTGGCTTTAGATGTAAACTGGTTGCTCTTGCGCAGTCAACAGTCTGTACATGGCAGCTGGCATAGTCTTCATATGAATCTAGAGGAAATAAAACAAGTTAATCCATGTTCCTAACAAGTGTACTACCACTAAGCACTGGTGAAGGAACAAGCTAAGATCATACAGGACAGAAGGGAAAGGTAAAAGCTGCTTTCATACACTTGTTAAAGTATTGCAGGCAGTAATTTTATGAAACTGGATGTTTAGTATCAATGAACCGTCTAAAGTTGTAGACACTGTATTTTCATATTAGGGTTCTTCTAAAACATAGAAGAACTCTGGGTAAATAATAAAATAAATGGTCTGCTGGCTTGCTCTCACTTCACTTTTTAGATGTGAATAGCAGCAGGCTAATAGAAGTGGAATCACGGAATTATGGAACACTGAGTTGGAAGGGACCTTGGAAGATCATTTAGTCCAAATCCCCATGCCACAGGCAGGGACACCTTCTACTATATCAGGTTGATCAGTGCCCTGTCCAACCTGACTTTGAACACTTCCAGGGGTGGAGCACCCACAACTCTGGACAACCTGTTCCAGTGCTTCACCACCCTCATCATAAAAAATTTCTTCCTTATGTCCAATCTACCCTCTTTCAATTTAAAAACTGCCATTTAAAATGGACCTATCAAGGTCCTTCTAATGGCATCCCTTTACTCGAGCTTATCAACTACGCCACTGAGCTGGGTGTCAAGGGCTTAGAAAATGGTTTGGATTGGAAAGGACTTTAAAGATCATCTAGCTCCAACGCCTCTGCAATGGGCACAGATACCTTCCACTACACCAGGTTGCTCAAAGCCCTATCCCAGCCTGGCCTGGAACACTTAGAGGGCTGGGGCCTCCACAAACACTCTGGGCAACCTGTTCCAGTGCCTCACTACCCTCTCGGTGAAGAACTTCTCCCTGATATCTAATCTAAATCTCCCAGCTTTCAATTTAAACCCACTACCGCGTGTCCCTTGTAAAAAGTCCCTCCTCCAGCATTCTTGCAGGCATCCGCAAACTTGCTGAAGGTGCACTCAGTCCCACTGTCTACGCTATTGATGAGGATATTAAAAAGTAGCGGTCCCAGTATGCTCCCTTGAGGGACACCATTTCTTACTGGTTTCCACTGGTTGTTACTGGTAACAGTGCTGAACTATGTTATATTGCCTAGACACATTGCCTGCTCTTACCTCACCAACAGCATTAGACAGAACGTGAACAATTTTCTCATGGGGTGTTGCTACAACACTCTGTCCACTGATTTCAATGATCCGATGGCCAACACGCACACCTCCTCGCTCTGCTATACCTCCTCTCATAAGGCTACAGATCTGGAAGGGAAAGGACAAAGTTAATCAGTGTCTGCTGCAGAGGCTTTAGGTTATCCATTTTTACTGTAAATTATAAATCATTTAAACACAGAGGTTTGCAACAAATTCTAAAATGTAATCAATCACTGATTCAAAGTAAAATTTCTTAGAGACGAATAATGACTGGATATTCTCTTCCAAGAGCAGACCAATGTGTCAGAAAAGGCAGTTTGTGTTGTTGTATGTCACATGTGCTGTGTTTTGGAAATTTAAAAGTGTATGAGGGACCACAGTTTAACAATGTTTAGGATGCAGATGCCTTACAACAAAAGATGATAAAAGATGGTCTTTTTCTTCTGAGATCATGTGGTGGCTTGGTTAAAGACATGAATGATGCAGACTGAAAACAGCCTCTGCTACACATTTTTGCTTCTCTAACCTAATCCAACTTTCCTGTTCCTCTGGCTGATTCTAAAGTTGTGAAGTAAGCAGAGTCAAAGAAAAAACCCCTAAACTCTGATTAACCCAGCTTTTATATCTTAGACTTAAGACATGTTCAAAGTTGGGCTTGCTGTAAGGTACAAAATAGAGCTTCCCTCTTCCCAGACTGAAACTTTCCCACAAATGGACAATAAATTTCATGTATATTAAAGCTTAACCAGCGAGTGTTGAAGCTACTTACAATCCCATTCTGCACACTGAAGCCCAACTGATATCTGAGGTCTGGTCTCCTGATCAAGACTGTGGTTACTGGAGGACACCTAACTATGTTCAGTTTAATCCGGGCCTGGTTTTTCAAACCCTGCAAAAAGAAATCACCATGAAAAATGCTGGCAAAGACAGAATGAAACATTTAACACAAGCAGGGAAGGGGGTGAAGTGTTAAAGTCTTGACAACGAAACAGCCCTGAATAAACAGCTCTTTGTATGCATTGTAACAGAATCTGATCACTGAATGTCAGACACAAACATCAGAATATTCAGTGAAATGAGTGATAAAACATCAAATTTTTCCTGCTAAGAAGCAGACACAGTTGTTTTAAGGAAACTAGCTTCCTCAGCGATTTCTTCATTTGACAACATAAGTTATATATAAAAATAATATTACACAGGTCTATGCAGCTCATCAAAAAAGCCGATGACTGTGGGTGGGAAATAAAGTTTTAAATAAGTAGCTAAGATAGTTACAAATAAGTAGCTTCCCTAATAGGATATATTCAATTCAGTCGAGCAAATGACAGGTCCTGCTCATATCATGTTTGTATAAGCAGTGCTCCTAATTCCCTTTCCTCCTCCCTTCTAAACCAGTTGTATCACATTCATCATGAACTCCTTGCTATCCAAAGAAAATTGAAGGAGGAAAATCTGTTTTTAATGCCAGGGTGGAAGAGACTACCCAGAGAGGTTGTGGAGTATCCAACTCTGGCATTATTTAAATCTAAGCAACCTGCTCTAGTTTCTACCAAAGTGTTGGTCTTGACCAGTTTCAGCAGCCCCAGAGACACCATGATTGTATGGCTTCATGAAACCTCAAATGTAAAAACACAGATAACTGCAGTTTGACACCTTCTACAACTTCAAGTATTCAGAGGTCTTGAAGATTGCTAAAATATTTTTCTGAAATGCGTTACTCATACAAAGGATTAGCCATAAATTACTACACAGGTAAAGTCCACATAAAAAAAAAGATGCTTTATAAAGAATACAGCAACTTCCGTCTTAATACAATACCTACCAATTCCAGTACCTGAATTCCTTTTATATGTACAACTGAAATCTGGGTCCCACTGCTGCTAACAGGTGTCTGACAATGAGTTCAAGAGGTTAATTCTGAAAAATAATTTCAACTATAGCTAAGGCAGTACACTTAAGTGTCTACATCCAGTTTACTGCTGCTGATTCTGTTGAGCTAAACTAAAGATTCAGCAGTGATTTGACTGGCATCCTGTCAGGGTGAACTGCCTTAGTGTCTGTTTTTTAGTCAGTGCCTAAAACTGGATGCAATCATCACATGGGAAACAGGTGCCCTCACTTCCACACAGTGCTGAGCTTAGCTCATTACTGAAGGTAGCTCCAAGAGAATGGGTGTGTCAACACAAAATGACAAAGCACATGGCTGTAGAAACTGCCTCTACTCAACTCTCAGCAGAAAGGTGGTCTGAATGCCATCTCTTCCATGACTGCAGACTCCTGCACTCTGGTGAGTCAGCAGCATACCAACATGCTCAAGGGCCCTTCATCTTCTATATGCAGGTCTTTACAACACCACACATAGTAGAAGACTGGGACTCATCAACCTGTATTAAGCTGAGGGTATGATGTTTACTCAAAAGTCTGAGGGGTTTCTGCCTCAGCCTTCTAAATGCAGGAAGGTAGGAGTCATGTAGAGTACTGGAGATGCACATTTCTATGAGGAATTTAGATGTCTAACTCAAGTCACTTGAAATGAGTCAGGTTACATGCCCTCAACAGAGCTGATACCACTGCGCTCTTACTTCACTGACAAATGTGCAATTTTTTTATATGTACTCCCTGAAAGAAAAAAAAAGTAATGTGGTCCCCAACAAATAATTCTCTAATTTTACAGAATGCACATATATTTCAAAAGTGGCTAATTTCCAGTGTTATGCAGACTGGTAATATATGCTGATCAGAAACAAAATAATTGCACTGTTTGACCAACATATTTGCTTATCTTGTCACCAAGTCTGCTTCTGATAGTATCCAGCACCATATGCTTCTGAAGAAGGTACAAGTAGCATAATACAATTGGGGAATAACCACCACATATGGAAAGGTTCTTCTAAGCTCTGTCAGTTTGCAATTGGTTTATGGTCAATCAGTAGCAGAGATTACATTCATAATACTGAAATTACCTTACATTAAGTGCTTGCGAGGTGTTCTTCCTATCTACATAAATATTCTCATCTCTTCACGGAAGTCCTTATAGCATGCTAAAGAAATCAGAAATCCTGAGATATTTCTGCCACATTTAAACGCTTACTCAGATCATTTAATGTTATATATACTTGCTACCAGAAGCACTATATGAAGAGCTCCAGATGTATGGCCATGAATATCTGCAAACATACAGACTATCTTCTGTTTAGCAAGACAAAATAAATGGTTAGCAGTTCCTATGGCAGCAGCAGTAAGTATCAGTGAGGAAGAGAAAGGTCTGCAGGAGGTGGGAAAAGCAAAACTTGTTATTTCTGTTTTGAGAAAGTACAGGTAAGCACAATGAAACTCCACCTAAAAAGGCTCTGAATCAGAGAAGTGCAACTTGTCACAGTTTTATTTCTAAAACTAATGTGGCATAGGAAACAAGTATGGCTAACATGAAAAGCCTAAATTTGCAGGGAATTTTCTTCCACTGAAACTGGCACAGATATTGAATATGATATTTTTTCCTTCTTACCTTCACAAAGACTGTTTTTAAAATGTTTTTACTACACTACACTTACAGGCTATCGTTTCTACTCACTGACTAAAATGGCTGGTTCAGTGTCTTACGCATCTATTACTTATCACAACTAAGCATTAACATTTTTGGAAACAACAACAGGTTTGTCGCAAGCATCTTAGTTCAATTATTAAGAAACTAACCCATGGCGGGGAGGGGGTGGGGAATAAAAATTATTTTGTAAATTTTTTTGTGAATTTACTTTGTAAATGCAAAATTTGCTTGCAGTTTAAGGAAGTACAAAATGCTAAAGTTATATTACATAATACAACTTCTTACCAGAAAGGTACCTAAGTAAATAAGGAAGATTAACAGGCACACTCATAGAAATTTCAGAAGGATTTCTGTATAGTACAACACCAGCATTACATTGCATGTCTACGTGTTATGATCTGCAGGAGCTCTGTGGGGCTATTTCAATAAATAACAAAGTCCATGTAGCTTCATCTCAAACATTCCCTAGTGAAGCATCTTTCCAGCTCTGGAAACACTGATGTTTAAATACCTATTCCCTTGTATGTAACAGCTAGCCCAGAAACAGTTCAGTTGATCTGCAGGCTTTTTGCAGTCACATGCTTTTCTGACAACTAGAAGAAAGCTCTTCTAATTAAAATACCCCATTCAGCCAAGAGATGATAAGCATCGCACTTTCAAATAACTTGGGCAAAATCTCTACGGAAGATAAGTACGTCTTTAATTCAAGGTTTAAAAGTTTTAAAAATAATTATAAATAACAACAACAACAACAAAAAAAAACCCAAACCCAAACCCATCATCTCTATTTCAGCCAGATACTAGGAGGCATTTAAAAAGCTAATATGGCCTAGGACAATATTAGGCATCCATGCCTCAATTTGTCACGTAAGATTTTAAGTGTCTTCAGATGTGGTGGCCTTCTACAATGGGGTCATAACCTTGGTGGATAGAGGTCAGGCAACGGATGTCATCTACGTGGACTTGTGCAAAGCCTTCGATACCGTCCCACACGACATTCTTGTCTCTAAACTGGAAAGGCATGGATTTGACGGATGCACCTCTCAGTGCATAAGGAACTGGCTGGATGGCTGCACTCAGAGTCATAGTCAATGCCTCAATGTCTGAGTGGAGACCAGTAACGAGGGGCGTTCCTCAGGAGTCGGTGTTGGGACCGGTCCTGTTTAACATCTTCATCAGTGACATGGATGATGGAATCAAGTGCACCCTCAGCAAGTTTGCTGACGACAAGCTCTATGGTGTGGTCGACACACTGGAGGGAAGGGATACCATCCAGAGGGACCCTGACAGGATGGAGAGGTGGACCTCTGCCAACTGCACGAAGTTCAACAAGGCCAAGTGTAAGGTCCTACACCTGGGTTAGGGCAATCCCAAATACAACTACAGACTGGGTGGAGAATGGATAGAGAGCAGTCCTGAGGAGAAGGACTTGGAACTACTGGTAGATGAGAAGCTGAACATGAGCCAGCAGTGTGCACTGGCAGCCCAGAAAGCCAATCGTACCCTGGGCTGTATCAGGAGAAGTGTGGCCAGCAGGTCAAGGGAGGGGATTCTCCCCCTCTACTCTTCTCTTGTAAGACCCCACCTGGAGTACTGCATCCAGCTATGGAGCCCTCAACATAAGAAGGATATAGACCAATTGGAACGAGTCCAGAGTAGGGCCACAAAGATGATCAGAGGGCTGAAGCACCTCTCCCATGAAGAAAGGCTGAGAGAATTGGGCTTCTTCAGCCCGGAGAAGAAAAGGCTCCAGGAAGACCTTATTGCACCTTCCAGTACCTGAAGGGGAAGGAAGTACAAGGAAGCTGGTGAGGGGACTTTTTACAAGGGCCTGTAGTGACAGAACAAGGGGTAACGAGTTTAAATTGAAAGCAGGGAGATTTATATTGGACATCAGGAAGAAGTTCTTCATGGAGAGGGTGGTGAAGCACTGGAACAGGTTGCCCAAAGAAGTTGTGGATGCCCCCTTCCTTGAAGTGTTCAAGGCCAGGCTGGATGAGGCTTTGAGCAACCTGGTCTAGTGGAGGGTGTCCATGCCAATGGCAGGGGCATTGGAAATAGATGATCTTTAAGGTCCCTTTCAACCCAAACAATTCTATGATTTTATGTATATTTGGTAATATCTTCCTTCTGAACAAAACATTGTCTTGTGCAGAGTCCTTTTCTATACAAGTAAATGTCACAGCTTACTTACTAGGAGTCAGAAAATTTGTGTAGTATAATTCCTACTGTAGTTTACAGACCATGATATGAAAAGTGCTACACAAACATTTGGTGGGAATTTACTTAAGAGTTCTACAATTTCTGTTCTCCTGTTATGTAACCCTTGCAAAATGTGTAACTTCCGGAAACATTCTCTGTACCTTTATAATGCTCTGACATGTTGAGAGTGGTAAACCAACCAAACTGGTCCCATTGATTGACATGATCTGGTCCCCTATGTTCAGCTTCCCAGACTTCTCTGCTGGTCCTCCATGCATCATGTTCGCTATGATAACTGTAGGCAAAATGGATCCCCAGCCAGATTCCACAATCACTACGCCTAGGATTTCTCCCTTTTGCTTTTCAATGTAAACCTGTATCGTAAGAAAAAGTGTTTCAAAAACCAGGATTCTTCACACCTATGGAACTGATTAACACCCCTCCTCCCAAACATTCTTATAACCAACAAATACACATCCCTCCTTATTTGTAACCTGTGTTTCTAATTCAAAAGCAAAAAAAACCAGGGTACACATTTTACTACATTTAATTTGTATTAAACATTAAATAATCAACACTACATAATACAGATTATGCTTAGTGCGAAACATCCCTCACAACTTATTTCTGCATATAACCATAGGAAACTGAAGTGGAAAAAACCCTGGTGCCATGGTCTTCAGTGGACAAAGCCAAACAGGAAGAGACTGCAAGAGTTTATGACTATGGATTGAAAAACCACTACCTGTGTGTTGCAGTGGTACTGGTTCATCTATATTAACCAAGCTGCAAATCCTTTCAGCAGATACAATCCTTTAAAATCTTCAATCAGCCACTTTCACAAACACCTGTGCCTCTAATTTTTATACTGTTTACTGTAATATTTTAAATTGTATTACTCTGTAATCTGTTTTAAATTAATTTTATTAACATACAATGTCAGTCATTTTTGAAAATTATTTGGTAAAAAGAATAGATGGTAAATCAGCTCTCTGCTGATAGGTTTTGGTTTCACTGTTTGCCTTTGAAACAGAACTGATGACAGTGTTCTGCTTGGGAGGATATTCCAGGCTCAGTGAGGTCATCTGTAGGAAGTACTAATGGTTTCCTGATTTCTGCCATCATGGGCCTGCAACTGTTAGAGGGGCTTAATGCTGTTATGGAAAAAAATGAGACATACATCTTTGCAGTTTTCAGATTTGGAGAAGTGAATCAGGTCATCATTGTACATGTCCTGGGTATTGAGCAAGTCACTATATTCCTTTTGGCTAAGGTCTTCTGGGTTGATTCCATTTGCCCTCAGAAATTCCTGGTAGGCCACGCTAAACGCTTGACCTATGGACTGTGCAATCAGCTGTGCCTGTAGCAGTTCCCAGAGAAGAGAAAAGAAAAAAGTGAAACACTGTGATGGTCTCGTCCACTGACACTTTCTCTGTTACAATCACACTGTAAAAATGGATCGTCATGCCAAGCTGACAAACCTACAAGTCAAGTTACTGCAATCCAATTAAAAAATATTTGTGCATTGAAAATTAATTTAAAAGACTCATGAAATGTCAACACATTCACCCGTGCCATGAATCCAGCAATTATAAATAAGAAATATAAATAAAGCCATCCGTTCACAGGTAAGAATTGCTAATGTAAATGTAAAGGTATACCCACTGCAGTGACTGTAGCTCACAGCTACAATTCTTCCCACATGCAGCTCCCAGATGGCACTCCTTCTAGCAGAGGCAATGCCATTCTCTGACAAGTCAGTATTGAAAATGAAAATGGCTGCTGCAAAGCACACAGCCACATTTAAGAGGCTATTTCCCCCTTTTCTTACCCTCCTTTAAAACCATCACGTCCATATTGGCTACCCATACCTCAGTCTCAAATGAAACCAGAAAAGGGCAGCAACTAGTGATTGGATCCAGGCCTTGAGGTGACTGGAAATGGTCACATGCATCTCCTTCTCCACCCTGCTACTTCATTCAACCTCTCTCCCCTACATTTCTTGTTTCTCTCCCTTCAACGCCCATGGGTCTAACAGTTCCCTGCCCATTTCCTTCTCAACCTGTCCTTTATGTGCACACTCTTGCACCTTCAGTTTCCCATAGCCTTCTTTGCACCTAAAGCCACAAAATGCGACACTCACTACACTGTATTGCTCCCACCATGAGCTGTTCCACAGCTGCAGCAATGTGAAAGAAACAGCGTATGAGTCAAACAAGGGGAAAACCTTTTGTCATGCAAGGTGTGGGATGCAGCAGACCAGAGGGGTGCCTCCCTCTGAAGCAGAGATCATCATTAGTGTAAGAGAGGTAATGGCCTGGAGAGAAAAGCAGCACAGCATGATGCAGGGTACTGCTGTACCTCACTGGAGCGCTAGTGCAGTAAACACTATGTAGTGCACAGGAGTTGGCCAGGATGTGTACTGAACAGTTCCTTGGAGCACAGTGCCGACTGAAGAAAAGGGAGGGAAGAGGAGAGTTCCACAGCTCTCATAGGCCAGAGTGAGTTCTGGTGATACACTGGTGAGGTGTATTTTCATACAGCCTACCAGCTGTACTTAAAGTTCAGTTTGATCCCTAATACTTGGATTAGAATTTCCCTAGGCAAATAAACATCTCTGATAGACTTTCATTCTCACATGCAAAATTTGTGTTAGTATTGTTATTAGTTCATGTATACAGCTGATATTTGTAAGCTGTGGCAACTGTACCCTACTCTAATTGCTACTGGAAGGCACTGAATGAGCTTAAAAATGGGAAGCATTTCTATAAACAAATTTTGTGAGTAAAATGTCAGGTCTAGACACGCAAACAGAAGGCAAGTTCCTCTGCTCAGATGAAATTGGTTGCAGTTAATGAACAAGCAGGACCATTTACAACGGAATTCAAAGACTACCGACATGTGCTTACATTTCCAAAACTAGAAAATTACAAGACAGAGTAATTCCTTACATCCTCAGACTCAAAGACATGGCAAATCATTTTGTACTGCCTCTTTCCATCTTGGGAAGGGTGAGATGCTTCCACATTTTCCTGGGAGTTAGACCGCGGCATTCGCCTACGAGCCATCAAAACAACTATATTTCCTATATCTGCAATGTAAGAAATGGTTCGCAGGGGATGATCCATCATGGTTTCCTGAGGAAAACAAAAAGCAACGAGTGGCTCTTTCAACAAAGTTGAACGAATTCTTGCACACCTAGTATTATGAAAACAAACAAATGGCATTCTAACACTTTTGTTAAGTGGAGTCTGTAATACCTGTCATGCATGAAGGGAGGTGCCAACAGAAAACAGGATCTTCAATTTCCAAAAGTAAAGCGAAGACCTGAATATCAGAACCTGAATATGCCAGGCATGTACGTGCAAAAGACTATGAACTTCAAATTATCACAACCAAACATTTTGGGCTACTCTGGGCACAACTGATACTTGACGCATCATGAAAGATGAAAGAAATGAGCTGACTGCGATTAAGTTACCTGAAAATTCTAATCATTTCTACAATCAGACACACCAGAGTAATTGTATGTATGACACAGTTCTTGAGAATAGATTTCTTACTAGAAAAACCTAGAGGGAAATACAAGAGCCAGCACTTTTTTTTAAGAACAGATTTTGGCAGGTAGATAGTCTATTTCAATAGCCTACTACCACAATGCTGACAAAGGTATCTTTGTCTATACCTGTGTGTCTGCATTCAGTACTTTTATCCTCTGTGTAGAAATGAAGAGGTCCACTTCAGTCATGGGTTGAGATTCACCTTCTGGAGCCTGCAAATAAATGGATTAGTCAAACAAACACATTAGGTAACATACTTACTAATGATGTTAGCTCACGAACAGGAGTGCACGAAGTAACCAGAACAGCAATGCAAGGTAATTAGACTGCAGAAGCCAAAGATAAACACAAAGATATGGCAACAGTACGCATTTATTTGAAAATGAACTGAGTATTATTTGAAAAATTGCTAACCCCATAAAAGCTTCCCTGATATTTTTCCTGATTCATTAAAATTATACCTGACTACAGCATGAATTATATAAAGATTTCTCGAAAATCAAAACAATTCTCCTGTTTTCTCCACACTATGAATCCCACTTTAAAGAAGTTTTTTCACACAAGCCTTAGAAAAGCCTAACAGCATCTCTTTCCTGAGGAATTTCTATACAGGCTAACAGTGACTGCCCAGACCAATGGAAAAACCTGCACCACAGGTGGGTACAGTTTAAGCAATTCTTAATGCAGTTCTGGTAAGACAACCTTCACAGTCAGACAACATACTATTCAAGCACTACTCCACTTCAGAAGTCATATGCTGTTAATGGAAAGCAAACGCTCAGAAGTTTTTTTTAAATTAGATTTGTTAAAAATATTTTAAAACTCCATAAATGAAAGTTAGTAATAAGATGAGTCAATCTCAGCATATTACTCTGTGTATATACATATTTTTTTTTCTTTTTTGCATCCAGCAATTTGACATATCTGTGAATCAAACAAAGCACTATTATGGAAAGATAAAAGACGACAGACAATTTTAATCTATTATTTTACAGAGTTAAAACCTTTGCCATGTTGATCCTGTTTCTTTAGTAAGCATTTTGGGTACTGCCTGTAACCATTTGATAAATCCAATCTTTATTTCTAGCATGAAATGATAAGCAACAAAAAATGGCCAATCAGGCAACTGATTTCTGAGAAATGTCAACTTGTATGGTGGCTCAGAAATAAATCTTAAAAAAAAGAACTTGCTGGATGCAGAAAATAAAAACACAAAATAAAAAGAAAAGCAAAAAACCCTTCCAGAAAACGAAAGAACAGGCATAACATCAAGCTGATGGAGTTTGTACTGCACCTTCTTCCTGCTTTTGGCTAATTTCTGGGCCATCTGCTTAGCATGGAACAAACAGAGACAGGAGAACAGTTAGAGAAGAATTTACAGAGACCCCAAGTCAAGCAGGAATCTGCATGCTAATGCCAGGGCTCACAGACTACTAGCTTTTCTAAATTAGTCCCTGCTTAATTTCCTCCTTTTCTTTTTGGCTTGAAAAATACTAAACCCCTCATATTTAGCATAATTACATCAAAAAATGCAAAGAAACCACACCAGAAAGATTCAGGAAGAACACAGAAACTTTTTTTTTCTTCTCAATTTAAACATTACTTGCTAAAAACAAGGGTGATTTTTGGGTGGGGTTTTAATGTGCATTGATTTCTATTTTTTTTTAAGGAAAAAAAATGGAGTTTCCTCATTTACAGCAGTGTAAACCATGAGGTTACTTCTTTTGAAGCAACATCAGTGTAAAAGTGGAGAGAAGAAATTTAACTGTTGTTATTCCTTTTTTTTTTTTTTTTTTAATCTAAAGAATTTAGATTAAAGTTTTCTAATGCTCTCAGTCTTCAAAAAATGACCTCCCTTAAATCACGTTATTTTTTCCTGGAAAAATAAAATGACAGAAGGTAACTTTCACCTCCACTTTCACCTTGTGCAAACACACTCATATCAGTGTTAGTATTGCACATCTGGACAACAGGTTTTCCTGTGACACCTGCACAAAGATGTTCACACTACCATATTTTTTTCAAGAAAGCATTGGAGCATGTACCTCTGTTCTACAAACACCTGAAAAAAGGTCTCTTGTCACTAAGTAGTTTAATTGATTTACATCCTGAGATGTATCAACCAATTGCAACAAAATGATTCTTCATGTGCTACTACTGTGGCAATGGTAACACAAGCATAATTCTTACAGTCCTTAATTCAGATCATGGTGGACTGAACTTAGGGACCTGCTTACTGAAGAAATGTAACACTTACCAGGCTGGCAGATATTCTTTTACTTCCAACAGTAACTGAATCACAAGAAACATCAAATGTTTTATACTGATGCTCACAAGGTACAGCTGTCAGGTCTCGTCTAAACAAATCTGAAACCAGCTACTGAAACTAGACAGTGCTGCTTATTTACAAATAAAAACACTCCCACACCAGCTTTTAGTCACCTTTTTAAAACAAAGAAATATTTGATAGTCTAGTAAACTATTGCAAAAACAATCAGAACTGCCACATGCTGCAGGCTCTTTGTCACATTAATATGAATTTACATTGATACTCAGAAATAATATACTCAGCTTCAATAACAGTTGCCTACCGTACACTGGGCAAGGGGGTAGATATTCATGAGGTAGAGCATTTAAATTGCTTTCCAAACTCAAGTTCCACTTCAGACAACTCCAACCCCCACCCTCCCACCTCCTGCTCTGTCGCCCCCCAACTTTAGAGAGTGATGGACCACATCACAAAAGAAGAAAATCACGGGCCAAAAAGAAGAAAAAGGGTGGAAAATTCCTTGAGCTGGAAGTTTACAATGCAGAATCAAAGATTAATTCAAATACACTATAATTTGATCTACTGAAAATTTTGCTCTTGCACAGGAAGCATCTGGTCTTAGTGGCATCTGCAGTTTTGAAGAATGACTTTCAAATATTTAATAAAACTTAGGTAATGATACAGAACAACCGATTTTAATAAGTGATTTAACACTGCACAGAAACATCATAAAAGAAGCTATGGTTGATAAAAAAAACCCCAAACAGATTAGGATAATTCTATGCAAGATACTTTATCAGACAAATAACCTCTTTATCACCAAGTTATTTTGCTAATTTAAGTACAAAGATTCTTTCTACATTCTTAGGAAAAACAGAAAATACCTAATTAAATAAAACATTATTTTTTAAAAATACAGAGTCCAGGCTTTTCATTTAAGGTAAATGAAATGTAATTATGTATCTCGCAGAAATTTCCAAAATTCTAAGTTGTTAAAAGCCAGCCAGCTTCCATCTTTGCTACAGAAATATCTTAAATATACTCAACTCATTTAACCGCTACAAAAAATGTACTGCAGCTCAGTGAACAGCCAGATGACACCAAGTAAACAAAACTATTTGCACATGCTGGTTCTATCTCAAATTACAGTCGATGATTTAATCAGTTGTTATCTAAAAATGTGCAAACTTGCCACACAGTCGAAATCTGCTGATGAAAAATTAAAAAAAAAGCTAATTGTTAGTTCACATGTGAAACACAACAGAGATCAGTTGTGAATTGTAACCACAAACATCAAGTTTTTTACTGTTAGAAGTATAACAGATCCTATCCAAGTAAAATGTGAAAAGATATTTATTTCTATTCCATCTGAAGAAATGAGACTACAATCTGAAAATGGTGAATTATCTTTTCTATTACTAAAAGTACCTCCTAGTGATAATACGAAATAATTACGATTGATGGATGACTTCAAAGCAGTGTATCTGTTTTAACTTAGTTGGACTACAACTGATGAACACCCAAGCAAGAAACCGCCTAACTCTTGGACTTTTAACTGAAGAGACACTTGTTTAAAGAAGGAGCATGGACAATTGTTTTCAAATCTGTTCATATTCTAAATGTATGAATATATGGTGTGAAGGCTCTGCTGAAAGGAAGCATTATAGGGATTATTAAATTCAAAAGCAACACACTCATATGAAAGGTATGAGTACACAGTGAGTCCTAAACAAAGCTCTTCCCCCCCCTTTTCAATACTCTTAACTTCAAGTCTGCCAGTTTTCAAAAGCTCATTCTTAATTCCTAACCTTGTTTTCTTTAACTGCTACTACTACTCTGTCTTACATGCCACACCTAACACACTCCGTAAACAAACATGACTGGGGCACAAATATCAGTCATTGTGCAAGCAGTACTTTACACTTTTGGGCTAAAGACTGTCTAATGTAGTGAGGAATCTCGCAGCAGGAACTCCATCTGTTGTAATGAATGTCTCACTTCAAAAGCTAAGCTTTAATGGCCATCAGCAACAAAATCAGCCAAAATCAACCCTAATGAACTGAAGACCCTAAGGTGGAGGGAGGTGTATTTACATTGCCTGAGCTTTGTCTAGAAGCAGAAAAGCAGTCACTGTCAAAAAAGTATACAATGATGCACTGTGTGTCAGGCAGTAAGTCAACAATTTCCTGAAATACTCTTACAGTTTCAGAAAACTGTGCACATAAGCTAGGGTTTTACCACGTCAACAATGCAACTACATGGGCCTCAACCCTAAGTGAAATTTACTACAACCAAGAATATGCATGCGTGCTGATTCATATGAATGTATAAATTATGGGGCTTATGAGTGAAATGAGCTAAACTTATTTCTTCTCGTTTTTGGCATAGCAGTGCTGAGGCATAACAGAATCCTCAGAAAGAGCTTTATTCTGTTAATGAATTTCTAAGAAATACATTTAGTATCAGAGAAAGATTCCACACTCTTATAACTCACAGAGCTGCTTTAAATCAATTCTGTTCCAGTTTTTTCTAACGCTTCCCTTTGATCTTTGTCTATTGTGTACTCCCATGAAAGTTTCACCTCCTAGGTGAAAACTTCCTGCCCAGCCCCAGGGTCAAGTTCAGTTTCTGATACCAGTTTCCTATAGGAACTGATACTAATCTTTCCTTTCAACATCCCTCCTTGATCCAGCCTCACTGAAGCCCTTATTTCTCCCCCTTCTCTGTCACCTTTAGTTTCTTGTGCTTTCAAATCAACTTTTCTACCATGCAGTCAAGCATGAGGAAAGAACACAGGAGGACTACTAAACAGACAGGCACAGCCTTACTTGCACCCAGAGCAGGAAAGAAGCAGACTCTGTAAGGGAAAGCCTCCACTGTAGCTTTGGGAAGACCCCACCAAGAGCTGCCAGGGTTGAGAAAGCTGAGTGAAAAATTGTTTTAAAAAATTACACTGAAACCAGAGTTTCCAATAAACACTGATGTATCATTCTTTTTCAATAGGTTCAGTTGTTGCTTAAGTTTGTGGAAACTTTGACAGAGATGGCAGAAGAGGACTTACGTGTAGCAGGAAGGCTATATCCCTGCCTCCTCTAAAATGATTGTTAGTGATTTTCAGAAACAAGGTTATAAAAACTTATGTATTTGAACATCAGTAAAATTACAATTTCTGGAAGTGTCTCAATTCCTCTAGTCAGGAGCTTCCCTACGAAAGTTTCATACACAGACTGAGCTGAACACCTAGCATGGAAAACACTGGACGGAATAGTAACAATAGGAAGCATCAGCTGCCCATAACAGTGCTGATAACATGGTATCTCTCTTCCTCTCTCTTTTATACAATTGCACACAGAGTCTGAGTTGGAATTCAAAACAAGCTATACAAAAGAAAAATGCACAAATACTGAGCTAAGGAAAACTTTCAGATAGGACTGTGTTGGTTAGTTGAATTAGGAGAAGACGAAACCCTGTGCTGATCACAGTGTCATCATATATGGGTAGCAGGAATACTGCAGCATCCTCTACAGCCCTGTAGTATTTCATCCACAAACCTTAATTTTAGTTCACAATGTCATCATTGTAACTTACAGTACAGCAGCATGCCTATCGCTTGCTGTGACACGTACAGAAATCAGTGGGCACTTCTGTTTTCCAAACAAACAAAGCAAACAGACCAGACTGCAGGACAAAGTATTTTTTTTCCATACATCTCTGTACCACCATAGGCTTTTTCTTTTTAAATCAGCTCATAGGTATGTGATGGAGAAACTAGTATCTACAATAGGGTCAAAAATAACTGCAGACATAACCACAGTACCAATTCTATCAAGTGCCAAGCCAGAAGCAGATGAAGTACTTTTAAGTTATACTCTAAACCTTTTTTCTGTCAACACCCAGGTGAAACACGTAACTTAGACCACCACTCACATCAGATACTGGCTTAGAGTATATGCCACAAATATTACTACGGCAAATTAAAATTATTTGGTAACTATTCTTTATCAGTCTTGTTCCAAAGCAGCATTGTTTTACAGAAAGAAAGGTGAGGCACTTAACCTATATGAAAACACAAATAACCTCACATGAAAAAACTTAAGAAGATCATATCCACAGCCTTAAGGCACACATATGAGAAGCAGCAGGAATTACTCCTCACCTTGATCCTGCTGACAGCTTCCTGAGCCTGCATCATTCTCACGTTCTTGGAGGGAGTTCTATCAGAAAGGAGTTGAGTTGAGCCCAGGTAACTGGCAGCAAAAATTATTCCATCAATTAAGTCTTCAGGATCGCAAGGTCCAGGAACTGGACAGGACAGACACAGGAAAGCAATCACTGAAGAAAATCATGCTGAACTACAGTAAAACAGTAGCACTCTGACAACTTGAGCCTGCACCTAATGGCTACAAATCCTCCTATGAAATACTTCAGTTTAGTGTAATGATAGGGCAACCAGTACTTTCAAAGGTACAAAACACCAAGCAAATGCTCTCAACATCTCTCCAGCAAAAACTGTAATTGTTAATCCAGCCTGTCTCTCACAATAGCTCACACTTTTGTCAGCAGGGATTACACTAGAGCGAAATAGTATCTCTGTTTTCACTGTTATAAAGGGACAGACACAGTTACTCAACTTGCCCCCCACCCTACAAAATCAGTCTTAGAATTTAAAGGCTAACAGAGTCATTAACAGAATGAGGAAGGGTGCAATTTAATAACAACCATCAGTCAGTTGCTCACTTGTATGAAGCTGCAGTTAGTACAACAGGCAGAGGAACCCCCATGCCCTGGGAATGCTTTGCAGGTACAATATGTCTCCCTTTACCAAGAAGACTGATTGCCCAATTAAGCAAAGTACTTTTATGCCACTGGCCTTTAAAAATCATTCTTCATCTCAACAAGGATATTGAGGTGGAATTAAATAAAAATGTTGTTAAATACACAAAGCATTCGCTCTCCTGATGCCAAAACAACATTCTGAGTCCCACAGATTCTTAACGATCAGCTTCTGTAGGAAGTGTTCAATGCCTAACAATACAAAGCTTTACAAGGCAGCATTTATGATCTCTAAGTGTTTTGGTGTTTGGTATACATAGAAATGCAAGTCATCTTAAAGAATGCTAATGGTAAAAGTTCTCAAAATTAACAAGTCACTTTCAAGTAAGTGACCCAAAGAAACGGAATCTTTCCTTAAGGAAATTCATGCATCTGGAAGTATTCATATTTGCACACTCTTACAGTCCTGAAACCATACAGCATTTTAAGTGTTGCTATTTGCTACCCTCTATGTCAAGGCTTTTTCACTATTTCCACCACTTCACTATACAGGGTACAAAATCCTATACAAAATACAATTTTTGATCAAAACACACAAAAAATATAGACCGACAAAGGTGCAGATAAGAATTCCAGAAGGAAACATTAAAACCTAAAAGATACATGCTCTATTTTCAGAGGTGAACACAAAGACAGCACTGCTTTTCATAAGATCCTATCCATTTATTACCTCTGACAACTAAATTATTATCTGAGCACAAGTGTGGCATAGGTGCTAGCAAGTTTTTCTTGGACTGCTAGTGAATAAAAACGGAAAATTTGGGGTTTTTAAAGGAATTTTGCAGTGGACCAAGGTTGAGTTTACAATAATTTTTCTGAGAAGGTGTGGATTATATAAGATAGCTAGAGAAAGCTACAACTAGGATATGAACTTCAGTTCTAAGAGAAATCCTTCATTGCTGCAAAATTCCAAAGCTCAGCTAATTTCAAATATTGTTCAATATATGAAATTTACATTAGCTGACATTCTGGACACAAACTCCAACATATGCAGCTCATACACTGAAGACTAAACCAATTATCAGTTTGTAGTCTAAAGAGAATGATCAGAATGATTTAAACACAGCACACACTAAAGCAACCCTAAGAGTTCTAAGACAGTCCAAATGATGTATCACATCAACTCTATTTCTGGCATTTCATCAAGCATACAGAACAACCACCGTCAGG
This sequence comes from Rhynochetos jubatus, assembly GCA_027574665.1. Lineage (NCBI taxonomy): Eukaryota > Metazoa > Chordata > Aves > Eurypygiformes > Rhynochetidae > Rhynochetos > Rhynochetos jubatus. Next base: position 48,752,205 of record CM050690.1, on the reverse strand, counting down.
GGGAAAAACAAAACCCAACCAAATCAAACCAAACCACAACAACAAAAAACCCCCCACTCCCAAAACAAAACAAAACAAAAAAAAACCACATACAAAAAACCCCCAACCAACCATACAAACACCTTCAAATTTTCTGCTTCTGTCATGCTCTCATAACAAAATAAGGGGGTTTTACAACATGTAGTCGACCTGTATAGGCAGGACGCAAGCTCATACAAAAGGTAACAGCAGTTCATGTAGCAGGTAACCTGCTTTTTCACATTGTTCTGAATAAACTGTGCACTCATACAAGTGCAACCTTGACTCTAAGGCAGGAAACACTGTTTAATTAGAGGACAAGTAGCTGTAAAGCAGTGCAGGCTTCCTCTGGCAGGCCTGCCAATTAATTCAATTAATTCAATTCTGCTAATTAAGCCATCTCAGATTGGATTGAGCCTGCCAACTGAAATTAGTGCTAGAGAGAGGACTACACTCTTCCTGACTAACATATATTCTTTGTCAACACACATTCACGTTTTGTGTAAATAACATAAAAAAATAATACTGTTTTAAGACAGTATTTTGAGACAGAAACTATGAATGAAAAACTAAAAATAAAAGTTTCATGTTTCTAAACTTCTGAAAGAGCATGGTAGGATTTAGCTCAGGTTCCAGATGGGACACAATTCACTCTAAATCAGGATACCTAACCCTAGAGCTTTTCTGTTCAGCAAATAAAAATAAAATCTTATGCATGACAAATACTGACATTTTTTGGATATGAAAAAAACATTTAGAAATTGTAGAACTATCTTACCTTCAACATAAGTTGGAAATGAAGCCAAGCTTTTTCTGGACTGTAAATAAGACAAAAAGGATTTCAAATAGAACAGAGCATGCACAAATACGCATTAGAAATTTCTAAGTGACAGGAAAAAGAAATAAATCAGTCATAGTTATTAGCAGAGGAAAGTAATAACTTATTAAGATGTATTATTACATGTATTATTTTCAAACTTTAAGCACCTACTAAACACAATGTATTCCATTTGTGTCTATCAGGCAACATGCTAGCCCCAGTTTTCAGTTACTTGTTGGTGTTCAACAGTATATTAACTATCTATCAACAGTGCTCTGCATTAACTAATCAAGAAGTATGCAGAAAAATACTTATCTCAAAGACACTGAATCTTTGAACTACAAATAAATACATGGAGGAATATATAAAATTATGCTATAACTGTTACTATTCATGACTGAAACCACCAGCTCAGTCAGTTATTCATTAATAAAATCCTATTATTCATTAACCAAATTATGTTATTCATTAGGACTGTTCTTAGATGTATCTTTCATATCAGAAAGCTTTTTTGTAGGCTGTATTCAATTTTAACACAGTAGGTAGCAACCTGTATTCTGCACAGTAACTGAATTCACCAAAAGCTCACCAGCAACTATGTTTACACTGTATCAAGCACAAAACCACATCTGGTGGCCTAAATCTGTGAAAGGTGAACAAATAAAATGGCTTGTATGTGTAAACAGTCTAAAGCAATACCTTACTTCCAGCTGCAATTTTAGAATTTTGAATAGTCCAAGGATTACAAAACTTCAGTGAAATCTACAACTGAGCAGCAACTCCTCCAGTAACTGTTTAATACAGTTTTATTAAAAGAAAATCTATATATGATTAGAATAATGCATATATATCATCTTAGATAATTTCCAGACCTTACCCACTGAAATACATACCAAATTATTTTCCTTTATGACAGGCAACTTACTAAGTTCTGTGTGTTAGTGGAAAAAACAGGTGAACTAGTAAGGTCATAGTTATGCGACAGGTTGAGTGACTAACCCCAGGGAGTGTTTTCCATTGTAAGAAAGTGATGAAAACAGAAAATTATGTAGAATAGAAAAATAGAAAATGATGTAACAACTAATACTTTTCAACCAGTGATGCTCATTTTGCTATAAAACAACTCATGAAATAAAAACAAAAGATGCATGTGACAGATAGCAGAACCTGTGTAGCCTTTCAGTACTTGCTGTTCTTTATGAAAATGACTAAGCTGTACTGCAAAACCAAGAATGGTCTCCATCAGAGATTGTACTAGCATAAAGATAGATGTCAGTATGCAATGATGTCTCTCTGCCAAAGCATTTAAACTGCTGTGAGTACATTGACATGTCTTTTCAGATCTGTGGCTCTTTCATCTATTCAGACGAATGTTTTTACTGGGGCAGCTATCTTACATGGACTTCAACAATTGTAATTGCTGATGGTGTAGTGCTAAGAGGGAAATTCAGTCTCTGGACTCTGACAGGCATAAAGGCCAAATCCCCTACACACAACAGATAGTTCATGCATATAAATGCCCTTTCCAGAGTACTTTTATTATTTTAAATAGAGTGAACAAAGTCTGAAATTACAGATTTGGCAACTATTCAGCAATCTGACTAGCTTCTTTTCAGGATAGAGTGGTGTAAAATGTCATCATATATGCTTTTATTGCAGTAACTTGCACACAAAAATCAAATTACTTGTTTTTCATTACCCAGGCTGAAACACATTCTATTAAGACCACACAAATAATAAAGTAACAGGTAAAGTTACCAATAGCAGGAAACATACACTTTTGAATTTTACATAATCATGAATAATGAAATATTAAGGTCATTAATGTTTCATTACTCTTGTTAATGTTGTTGCCACCTAGTATTACAAAATTTATATTTCAAAAAAAGATTTTACTAGGACCTGAAAGTAATTTCTAAAATTATGGGGCTTCTTTATCACTGTTATTCTTGCACTGGAAGTACGAAAGCAGGCATGACTGCTCACCTATGGGAAACAAACAGCTTGACATATCCTACTGTGAAACCAAGTTGATCACAACTGTAACTACACGTAACCACATCCTAAAACCTGAAATGAGTAGCATCTTGTTTGTTTTCTTCCTCTGGGTAAAGTTTATCAATATCCAAGAACTGCTAAAAGTTAGGATATATATGAAGGGGCAAAATCTCTACTTAAGAAAGCTAAAGACTTTAACAAGTTAACAATATAGCAGATGAAAATTTAACAGCAAAATTTATTGTGCACATGAGAACTTAGGAGTTTCTTAAGTCTTTTGAAACCTTTCATTATTTTCTAAATGCAAATATAGACTGGCACAAATACATACAGGTTACAAAATTTTATCTCTGGATCATAGCAACAACAACAACAAAAGAATTAATTACTAATTAGTGTTTCAATTTTATTCAGTATTTTCAGTTATAGTAGATAGTTGGGTTTTTTCATTATGGAAGATAACTTATGTATTCCTATCAGTAACATGGTATCTTGTTAGATTACAGTTTCAAGATTTTTTTATAAGTTTAAAAACCAAAAAGTTAATAAACCAAATATTTGCAGATTCTTCTGTTTACAGAGACTGCCATTCTATAATAATCCAAATATTTTTTATACCAAATTATTTTCTTTTCACACTGCAAGAAGTTCTACTCACACTTCTCATTTTGCGTTGCTGAAACTAACACAGTGTAAAAAAGTTGACAGGAGAGGGGGACAAAAAAAGAAAAGAAAAAAAGAATGTAAGTATTCACTACTGTTTTGAGAAGCCTGGAGTCAGGAACTGCATTCTGACTGAATCACTGGCAGGTCAGTTTCTACAATGACAAAATATTAAGCAACATAAATTACTACCTAACTAATTTTATTTAAACAAGCTATTTCATCCAGCTGAGAAAAATTCTTTTCTTTTTGGGAAGACATTCTGCACAGAAAAAAGAAAAGGCCTTCTTCCTATTGTCTCTAATACAGAGGTTATGTTCGTTGTTTGGTAAATCAATACGTCCCAGCCTGTTAAATAAATTTAGTTGCAGCTGAAGACAGAATCAGGAATGCCATGATAAACAGTCTTAGGTAAGTTAGAAATCAGTCAGACAACCAGACAAGCATAAAGGAAAGGAGCTAGAAATCAGCTTTTCAAGTTTGTTACAATTTTGGAAGAAGAGAAGGGATTGCACAGGTACAGGGACGAAAGGTAAAACAAAAATGCACAAGTAGCCTGAACAAGACCGTGACTTTTAAAAATATTTCACTCTACCTCTTTATTAGTGGACGCCTCTGCTGTACTGCAGACATCCTGGTGATGTTGCCTACTTGATGATTCAGCACCCCGAGGTGAAGAGGAATCTGGAGATGGAGACTAGAGATGGCAAGAAAAGTAAATAATAATCTGACTGATGTAGAAATGGTTTGTTCTTATTTTCCTCTAACTTGGCAGTGAAAATAATAGATGAGAGGGGGGAAAAAGAAAAAAAATACAAACACTTCTGAAATGTTGTAACCCTTGCTTTTTATCATAATGATCACACATCAGTATCTCAGTGAACTTACTCTGAACAGCTAAATATTATTTTTAAAAATGGTGTTTACTTGTCAGTAATGTAGGAAATGAAGCAGCTGGAAAAATAAAAAGCTGTACTCAGTGGCAAGCAACACTCAGCCAAAAAAAGTGTCATAAAACTGTATTTTTGCAAGGTGGATGGAGGATCATCTGATATTGGTATAAGGCCAACTACTTACACTTACTGTCAGCATTCAACTAAAGTGCAGTTACAAGGCTTTCAGCTGCAAAAGTACATGCCTGTTGCATGCAGGCTACTGACTGTGAGCTTACTGAAGGCTGCAAGCAATGCAGACTGAGGTCCTAGCTCTAACATTCTAGGAATGAAAAGATAAATTCATTAAGAAGTAAGCTGTGATGGGAGACAGATGAACTGTCCATGACCAGAACACAGCAAATCAGCTGAAGATGACTTAGCTGTCAAACTGGGGACAGTGAAGACAAGTCTACAGCTTCCCCATAAGAACACGTGATCTCAGGTATAATTAATCTCAAATCCTAACTAATTTAATCTGAGCAGATACAGGCCACAGTGGTTGCCCATAAATGTTATTCAATCATTTTAGAAAACAAATTTTATAAATTGTACAGAGTAATACTTATGTATTCACGAACTTATGAACATATTCAAGGAATACTCAATACCAGTGTAATCAAAGACTATGATTCTTCATCCTAGACACAGCCCAAACTTGGAAAATATTTCACAGGTTTTGCTATGGTTTTAGTATTATATATGCCATCTAGAGCAGATTTCCTCATTTTTCTCCCTTCACCATAAACAATCTAGTGGAGAAACAGTCTTTCCAGTCATGTCCTAGTCATTCATGATCCTCAAGAACGTCACAGCAGAAAAACAAAGGGAACAGCACAGAAAGGCATTACCATGGAATATGTTGATCTATGTGATCCATCAGCAAGTATCTTGGTAAAGGGAAAGAATGCTTTGGGAAAGGGTATTCTAATCATAGGCAATTCCTAATGAATGCTGGTGACACTACAAAGCTGTAGCAAGGTACAGAACAGGGGACTGGTTTGGAGGTATGACACAAGAACACAGAGTGTGGAATTAATGAAGGTGAGCAAAATGAAAGGAAGTACAAAGCTTTAACCCAGCAGGCATTTTTAAAGGCAGATCTTAAGGAGATCCCTGCAAAACATATTGGCCCATGCCAAAATGTGAATCCTCAAAGGAAAGTCTAGCATTTTGCTATGCAATCTGGGCGTTTAGCCCATCACCACTGGCATTCTACACTATCCTTTGACATAGGGAGTCAAAGACAAAGGGAGTTTGGCCCTACGTTTGTCAGCTCAACAGTTCATCACGGAGGGCAGAACAGTGAAATACTAGTCTTCTGTTTCATAAGCAATTACATGACAGCTTTTCTCTAAGCCAAGAAGTCATACCAGAAAAGGGCTACGCTTCAATACTCTGAGCTGGCAGCAGCTCCAATTTAGGAGTGCCCTCCTGCTATTTTTCCACTCCAGCTGAAACACTGACTTCTACAAAATAGTGTGCAAAAGTTTTGCAAGCTTAGCTTCACAGATATGGAACAAATCTAGAAAATAAAATTCTCTTCCCCTCTTTCTCTTTACCCTTATTCTTTTAAAACATATCTCTTGACTAATTATTAAATACACAGTGAAGAAGCGATTCCTTTAACAGATATCTCCTGGGTAAAAGAGCAGTCTTTGCATCTCCCTATATTTTGAATTACAACTGCAGGGCAAAAAGGAGATGTCGCTCTGAAATGGTCCCTGACCAGATGCAGCTGTGCCACGGTCCCTAGAATCCTGGAATGCTCTTGCAGCTTCCAGCTGAGGGATTGCCCACTGCACTGCTGGCATTCACACAAGGGCAGTGGGAGAGATAGAGGCTCCCCTGACTTGCTGTGTAACTACCAGTTAGTGTCACAGTGACTCAACTGCACAAATGGAAACTCCTGTTTACTTAAGGAAATATCCTCTTTGCGCTCACATGCCCAATAGTTATACAGTATTTCTGCATGAGGATTAAATATAAAAGGTGTATAATACTATCAACCTAATAATGGCATTGGGATGTTGTAGGATTGAGCTTTAAATAGTAAACAATCAAACAAAAAAGTAAAACATCATATTTTACCATCAAATGTTCCCAGAAAAAAAAAAGTTCTTTAAAATGCCTGAAAGCTCTTATATTCAGACACTAAAGTGATAATAAATTATTTCATTTAAATCAGTTGGTTGCTAAAATTACAGAATTTTGCACAATTTAAAATGTATTGACAGTTAACACTGTGAATACCTTTACTCAGCTATTTTCATCTACAAAGTATCAGAATTAACCAATGATCAAAATGACCACATAGTTTTCCATATGCTCTGTTTGAATGTCTGCTCAAAATTTTCTGGGAAGAAAATCCCAAAACTTACTAAGTCCGAATATCAGATAGCCTACAAAGTTTGCAACATATGATGAGCTGCGCCCTAAAACATTTGTACAAGAAAGTTCAGACTCTGAAGAATAAACACTCAGTTCTCTTCTGCATCAAAATACATTTTTAGAGGTACCATATACAGTGCACAAGGAAAGAATGCAGTCACAGTCTGGAAACAGTTTTCATAGCAATAACAAGAAATATGTTGATAAATCATAGTGGATAGACAACTTGTATAGCTGCTCAAACCTCTACAAGCTGAAGTCTAAAATAAATGCTTAGTGACTGCTTCATTATCTGTTAACAAAACAAGTTTTAGAAGCCTAAAAAAATGCTGTCAGAACAAACAGAGCAAGTTCACGTGAAGCATGCTGTTATTACGTAAAGACATCCATCAACGGAATTAAAAAGTGTTTTCTCAAGTGCAGCAGTAAATGGTACTAGTTACCTCATTTCTCTTACTGAACATTTACTTACATTTTCCTTATGATACTCAAACTGGTACATCCAAAAATTCTCCATTTCAATTTTGGAGTTGTTTGACTTAAACATGCAACCCACTTCACCTGAAAAGCCTTCCTTGCTATTGTTCAGAGGGATTTAGTAACAGCACTTGTAACAGGAGAGGACTGTGTTGTATCATGTTGTATGTAACCCAAACAGGCCAAACACCACTGACACTGAAACACCTTCAGATACAACCACCTGCTCTTACTTTATGAAAGTAGTGTTTTACCTGCTGGCAACATTTTATCCAAAAAAAGTATAACCTATTGGGTCACATCAACACATATAAGGCTGGGACAGCAGGGATGAAATCAACAAATACTTAGGCAATGCAAGATTCACTAAAACAAAAGGCCGTTACTTATATGACATTATTATGCACCTACTGACTTCTTGACAGAAGAATGGCAAATATAGTCATCTAGTACATTAGTTCAGAGGAGACAACTGGATCAAGTAAGGCTTTTAAATTTACTTGATATCAGTGATAAAAAGTCTTCTGAGATACACCCATACAAATTAGACAAAGGTCAAAGCACTACGCAATACTCAGATCTAACACAGTCAAATGCATAGTTCACAAGCACTGCTCAGTATGACACAACTACAATAGTAAATCTCTTAGGTTTTAGCACAACCATGCTGTGGAAGATAATCTGCTGTGATTTTAACAGGTCAAACTGTATTCACTAAAATGTAGACTGAGGCCATCAATATATGTTCATAGCTTTTAGACAGCATAAGGTAGCCACAAAGAATGAAACTGAAAGCTAAATTTCCTTACAATATACCTAATCATCATTCTTGGTAGCCTTTCTTTAAATTTGCTTTAACTACAGTGTTAAAAATGGAGGGTTTGAAAAAATAAAACCCACTCAGAACTATGATACACATACATGCATACTGTGGAACAACCTATGCAATTTAATTTATTACACAGTTAACACAGGAGGTGTTTTGTATGTAGTTTAAGGTAAACTATAGCAATAGATAACACACGCTACAGTGGCCATGTAAAATCACAGACCACCTGTATGTAAGTTCTGACAATAAATACAATTTGGGGAATTTTCCTGATCCAGCTGACAATGCCCTGCTAGGATGGAGCCTCCTGCGACTTGCCACCATTTGGACAATGATTGACAGTCTCACTTGAGAGATCTGACTGTTCACATATTGCACTATACAAAAGTTCTGAATAAACCAGATTTTTTAAAACAAACACACTGCCCATGAGTGTCTGCATCACACCACTGAGTTATAATTCTTTTAATTAAAGTTACAAAAATAGAGGTTCTGACCAGAGCAAAACCTGTGTACCTCTGTCAAAGTCTAAAGACTTCCCACCCCACCTGTTACTGTTATATTACTAAGTCTCAAAAACAAAATAAAAATATACCTAAGATTACATAGAGGTTTACATCTGATACAAAGAAGCCCAAGTGAGCAAACAATTAATGTAACTGAGGCTGTTAGGGCAAGATGGCCCCTTATTTTGCCCATTTCAGAGTTTCTTGTCCACATGAGCCAGTAGCAGTAACCATGTACTACCACAGTCACACTCATGGACTTTGAACGTCCATGAGATCATACACACACTATATGGGCAGGGTCTGGCCAGCAGCATGCACCTAGATGGAAGGCTGCCAGCACAGCAGGGCTCCTGGAAGTTGGTTCAGTGCTGGTTGTCTCTCTGTCTCAAGTATGTACTTCCTTAGCTGTACTTTCACTTGAACTTCTAGTTCAAATGCAGCTTTATGTGTCAGTCTGCAAAAATTAGTGTGGATCCCTCCTGTGTTTTCAAAAGACTTCAGAACTGCAGCAAGTGTTGTTCCAGTTTTCAGCAGCATCGAAAAATCACTTGAAATTGCCTTCATGTTTCAGTAAATAAAAAAAAATAATACAAAACCCCAAAGATAAATATTCAAGGGGTTATGTGTCCAGTGCTCACTGTAATTTAAAATCCCATAACTCATCTGGAAAGTGTTTGTCTTCAAGCAGACTAATTGATAAATTTATGCTTTCTTTTGTGTGACTGATGAATCAGTACAAAGCTTTCTGCTGTGGATATTAAAATGCCTCTTTTTTTTAATGATTTTTGCTTTGGGGTTTTTGGGGCAGGTTTATTCTATATAATTCTGTATAATTTTAAGACTGTGGTCTTAAATGAAGATCCACAGATGATGGAAAGATGACTTATATTATATGCTCAACCAACAGGTTTAAAAGGTCTGCTCAGAAAAAGAAAACAATACCCTAGCAATATAAACTCATCTTTATTTCCTTTTTTTTTTTTTCTTTTCTTTAGTTCATCTATTACTGAAACCTGCTTCATTATTTAAAACAGACTTCTCTATTGCCTTGTTAATAATACATTATTCCTGCTGTGGAAAAAGTGAAACAAATTCATCTCCAGGAAAACACTTCCAGAGTTATCAGAATTCAGAAAATCCTGCAGCTGAGAACTCAAATGTTGAAATAGTATATATGTAGCTAAGAACAGAGAATAAAAATGCAGCTCAGTTCAGTTCTACCTGAAAGGCTTGTCCTCAGTTCAGAATTTCCACTTCACAAATCCAAACCACACATGTACAGTAAATAGCTTTACCTTATATTAGGGTTTGTTCTAACATTGCATCACCTCAAGTGTCTGCAGAGGAACAGAGACTGCAAGAACTGATGAGAGGGATTTGCAAAACAAAATTATGGCACGCAGCAACAAACCGTGCCCTGCAGGTCAACAAAACTTGGCTTTCAGATCTATAACCCCCTGGAAAACTGAATGGACCTCAGAAAAAGGTCAAGGCATTTAGTTCTGAAATTGATAATTTCTCCCTCCAAACCATGTTTTTCTCCTGATTATGGCAGAAGTGAAAAGCAGGCAGCCTGTTTCCCTTCTCTGGACATGAGAGGACAGAAACATTCTTAAAATCCCAGCCAAAAAAAAATCTGCTTGAACTTTCGAGCCTTTCAGTGCTTTTCTCAGCAGACCTCTGTACTTCCACAACTAAGAAAGTCACTATTCTCAAACCTGTATGGAATTCTAAAGATGCTCTTTTAGGCATTCCAACAGTTTATACACCAGAATATTTAACTATATTCTGAGATATCTACTGCACAAAACTATTTCTTTTTCCACATGAATATCACAGAATCATAGAACCATAGAATTGTTTGGGTTGAAAGGGACCTTAAAGATCATCTAGTTCCAATGCCCCTGCCATTGGCATGGACACCCTCCACTAGACCAGGTTGCTCAAAGCCTCATCCAGCCTGGCCTTGAACACTTCAAGGAAGGGGGCATCCACAACTTCTTTGGGCAACCTGTTCCAGTGCTTCACCACCCTCTCCATGAAGAACTTCTTCCTGATGTCCAATATAAATCTCCCTGCTTTCAATTTAAACCCATTACCCCTGTCCTATCACTACAGGCCCTTGTAAAAAGTCTCCTCCCAGCTTCCTTGTAGGCTTCTTCAGGTACTGGAAGGCTGCAATAAGGTCTCCCTGAAGCCTTCTCTTCTCCAGGCTGAAGAAGCCCAATTCTCTCAGCCTTTCTTCATGGGAGAGGTGCTCCAGCCCTCTGATCATCTTTGTGGTCTCCTCTGGACTCGCTCCAACCAGTCGATATCCTTCTTATGCTGAGGGCCCCAGAGCTGGATGCAGAACTCCAGGTGGGGTCTCATGAGAGACCACTTCAACCCATTCTTAAGTCCAGATCCATGCTCTGCAGATATGTTCTATTTAGACATTTAAACATAACTATTGCTGTGCTCGACGCTTCACAGCAGGTTTCTTGTGGAGAATCTGACCGAGAATAATGACGGGCAAGAGCTACCTGAAAGGAATATGGGCATTCCCTTCCAGTGAAATAATTATGTGCATCTAGAAGAACACATTTTCCTAAATGGTATCACCACCTCCAACACTCTCAGACATGTGTGTAGCCTAAGCTCCATGCTGGTCTCCAGCTATGAGTGTTATTCAGTATGGTGTCAAGAGATTCTCTCATTTCTCACTCAGAAAACACAACCTAACTGCAGTTCCAGTCTCTTCCATCATGAGTCAGTTTCCTTATGTCACATTATTGCAGTTCCACAGCTCTTTGAAAAGATATCCTCACAAGGCCATATCCAAGTGATGGTCTGTTTTGTTTTAAAAAGTTTTCTGATAATTTCTGATATTTTGGAAATATGTATCAATTGCTTTCTTGTGGAAAGGTCCCAGCTAAATGCTATTTGGATCTAAGGAGGTCTTAATGGTTTCAATATCATATGATTAACAACACAAAACAATTACAAACATTTTCAAAGAAGTTTTATCTCTAAAAGCAAAATGGTTTTGTTAAAAAACAACACTGGGACGATTTTCCAAGTAGATGCCACTTGCATCCCTTATCTGCAGCCCTTCATACCTCTGGGGGAAGAAAAGGGGGCCTGTTCTAGTCCCAGGCAGCGATGAGGTGCTCTCCTAGGGCAGTCTATATTTTGTTTCACTTCATAATACATCAAGCTGAATGGCTGGTGTCACCCTGGTACCAGCAGCACTGCAAACCAGCAGGGCAGGGGTGGGGAAGGGGGTGTTTGCAGATGGGTGCGACCTGGAAGGTGGGATGGTCAACTGGGGGTGCGGTTCTGCCTTTGTTGGAACCTCATGGGGAGTGATTAGTAGAGAAGGAGTGTCTTTTGTCAAGCAGATTGATCTAGGAGTAGGGATTTGAATGTCTGTATTTTTTTTTCTTTCCCCTTCCTGCTCCGGGCTCCCAGGCTGATTGAGGGGGGGGGGTTTCTCCCTCTGTTTTGTTTTTTCTTTCTCGGGGTTTTTGGATCTATTTTTCTGCCTTGCCTGGAACCTGCCTGTGTTCATCCATGGGTGGTGAAATCTTGTATAATTTGTCCTATTTTTCTGTTCTTTTAATTAGTTATTAGCAATAGCATTGTTAGTAACTTCATAGGTTTCATTTATATAATTAAACAGTTCTTATCTCGACTTTTATGAACCTCCTTTGTCTTTCCTCTGACCCTTTCCTCATTGGGAGTCAGGTGGGGGCTCTGGAGTGGTAAAGCAACTGGTGGTGCTTAATTGCCAGACGGGGCTAAACCATGACACTGCCAGAAGATAAAACATTCTCTATGTAATTCCTTCTCGTTTCAAGGCCAATGTTCCAATCAGGCTGAATAACATTTCTGGCATATACTGTTTTCACAGACAAGCTCCTGCCTGATACCCTGTTTCTTTCTCAAGGGAGACAAGAGAAAAACCTACATTTAGATGAATGGACTTCAACTATATTTTTATTATAATTGATCACTCATGGTGACTTAGTCAACACAACCTAATTTTGCTCAAATTACTGTTAAGTAATTTTAGGAGTGCTTTGTTAAAGCAAGCAGATTGTTCAGACTATTCAGACTGTTCATGACTTGTCATCTGAATTAAAGAATCCAGTAAAGCAAATATATAATTCATACCCATTCCTACATCTCTTCTTCTACAACCTGTTGTTTCCCTCAATCTGCTACAGATCTTAAAAATTATTTGCTTAATTTTACTTCCTCTTTCCAAGAACACAGACTGTCTGCACATCTACATCCATCATTTATTGTTACACTGAGCTATACTGTCATTATACAACTGTTTTGTTACAGCCAGCACTGAAAATCTCGGTCAGGTTCTTATCTGACAGATGATGAAAATATCAAACAAGAGATTTACTTTTGGTGCAGAATGGAAACCCCTATGTACTTCTATGCTGAATGTAGATACAAAACAACAGGAACATCTGTTTTGTTTACTGTATGAACATACCAGGCTGAGTCCTACCAGCATACCTTAGAAAAGTTAAATTCTGCAAGGTGCAGAAAGATTTTGGAAAGTAGCTGAAGCACCTTCATGAAGGACTCAGAGCTCTCAGCATCCCTAACAATGTCATGAAGACCATCGTGGTACTGGGGATTAGAATCAGGAAGCAACAGGAAGTTATTTGCTCCTCCCAGACAAAGACAGCACTTAGAAACACACACAATATGGTGAACAAAATGTACAACAAAAGAGTAATGTGATCTTTCAAAAAGAGGATAGAAATAAGTACAACTTTTGGAAATTTTTAAAGAAGTTAAAACCAGTTGCTCGTTCATATAGAAGAGTCTGAGATTTCTTCAGCCCTCCACAACTGCTATTCTACTTTGTAACAGACATGACTTTAAAAATATTTGTAGAAGTAATTTTTCCAACATAGTTTTGGTTTAAAAGAAAGAGCTTCGATGAAACTATGAAGAAACAAAAAACCAAGCCAAACACACTAATTACTGTGTGTTTTCAAGAAAAGATAAAATCTGGAAGCTACTTGCCTCAAACCACTCATGGTTTTTCAGCAACTCACAACACCACGGTGCAAAGATTTTACAATACTACCCTTCATCGTTTTGAAGGCAGTTAAAAAATAAGAAGCCATAGATTTACATGTCATGTGATCTTTTTCACCATCTGAATTCACTTTGTAGTGGCTGAGGTGTTTTGGATAGTTCTGATGCATTCCCAGAAGGTTACAAAAATTCAGTTTAAAACACCAAACAACACACAAGATGTTCCATTTTTCAGTGTTCTTCCAAAAAACAAAAAAAAGTCACACAAAAAAATTCCACACCAATACAGCAGATGGAGCAGATGTCTGCAGTTCAGTTATCCTTGAAGTAACAGCATGGTCCATATGAGTGACTATTTTTGGCCAGTAAATTTAGCCTAACTGCTCTTTCCACATTAGACATAAATTTAATGCAATTAGCAGTTGTTTATGAGTTTATTTTATTAGAAATACAGAAACCTCATAAACGTTCAAGTAAAGGCAACTGGAACCACAAACTGTGAACTGATTCTGATCCAAGTTCAGACTCATTCCAAAAAGTACAGCATTTCAGAAATGCTCATGATGCAAATCTGAATAATGGCCTTCAAGGCTTACCCTGCTGGAGAGTGAATATGTGATATACTGAGATTCATAACACATTTCTAGAGCCTGCAAGTGGACAAAAACCTCTGCAACTTTTCTGCAGTAAGAATCTGACCTGTGATACCATCATAAACAGACTTCTGAGGGAACTGTTAGGATTGTTATGTTACAGAAAATGAAATTAAGAAACCTAGAATTAACAGAAACACACAAGGATAGATAACAGAAGACAAAGTGTTTGGTAGCTAGTCTAAAATATCCCATGGTAGTAAAATCATGCAACAGAATTTTTTTCAGAAAAGAACAAGTAAATGGTTTCATGTGACAAATTCTTGTACAGTATAACTGGGGTTAGAAGTGTTTTATAAAGAAAAATTTGGCCCACTGATAATGTGCATGCTTACTACCTACAAATGTAAAACAGACAAAGGAATACATAGTTTACTAAAGGATGAATCCCAGAATAAAATGCACCCTCCTTCACTGCCATGTATGTCACAACTAAAGGAACAAGACATATGTATCCTTTCAAGCTTTGCATACTCACATCTCCATCTAGTGGCCTCTGGTCATCAGAGTCCCCAGCTGGACTGATGTCCTGCCTCATCACCCAGATAGGCTCCTTAGGTTCATCAGGTGTGTAAGGAGAACGGATGGTCCTTGTCTTCACTTCCTCAATAGCCTCTTTAATATCCTTAATGGCCAGTGAGATTGCATCTCTCTTTTCCTTGCTGTATCTCTGTACAGATTCTCCTGAGCTGGGTGTAACTCGTGAACCAGCTGGGAGCTGGCCATTACTTTCATGCCCACCACCAGCAAGAGCATGACCATGCTCCAAACTCTGCTCTGCCTCTGGCATGTCTTCAGCTGCCTTGTCTAAGCTCTGGGAGCTCATGCTCTGCTTCACCTCTGCTACAATCTGATCGATGTCCTCCTCTTGTTCGTAACTATCCATTCTTGGGTAGGGCGCAAACTCTGCCTCCTTCTCAGGGCTGTCAGACTCTCCGTCAGACCGTTCATCGTAATGGTGAAGGCGAGCACCAAGTGCCTCCTTGCGGTAATTGTCGGCTTCCTCCCTTTCCCGCTCATACTGTTGGATCCCCTCCCTAACATCGAGGTCTGGTGTATCTCCTATTTCCTCATACACATGCTCCTGCAGTCCATAGTCGGCGTAAGGCTCAGCATACTGTTCATCCTCCCCTCGGTGGAAGAGACGATGTGTGTAGACATAACCCGAGTAGGCTGCATTCATGGCTTCCTCGTGTTCGATGGAATGGAAATGTAAATGATTGGGTAATGTTCGATTATGAATGGCCTCACTATGCTCAGCCTCGGCATTCTCCGTGTACTCCTCAGACTCAGGCCTGTACTGCACCGCATACGTGCTCTCATCCTCATTTTCCTGAATTCTCTCTGTATCATAACCGTCCTCCACTGTGGCTATCACATCCCCTTCTGCAGTATCCGTGTGATTGTGGAAACCACTCTCAGTGCTGGCTGACCGAGCTAACATCCCTTCCTCCTCCTGCCCAGACAGGCATCCAAGGCTATTTGTATGCCTTGGGTAGTGAGTTGCATACCGCTGTTCCTCTTCCACCTCTGAGTGCTCCAGGTCAGCCTCTGCTGACTCGTTCACTGCTCCATTTGCTGGCTCTTCACTTACCTCTCCCTCAGGCAGTCCAACCAAATGGTTCATGGCAAGTTCTGGTGGGTAGGTCACTTATTCTACTGACATTCTGTCTATCACAGCTGGAAAGAAATAAAAAAAAATCTCTGACATGACTTTTTAAAATAAGTGGAGTCAATAAACGAAGCAACAAAAGACACCCTCCCTTCCCCAGCAGACAAACATTTGAATTCATTAGCTCCAAAGTCAGAAGACGTATCAGCACAACAGTATGACCTTCCATGCACATGGTCTCCAACGGCAGCAACCAACAACAATCCCCTAGTGGACTGACTGCACTTCTGACTTCTATGGACAAATTCTTTGTGTAAGAATCACTTATGAGCAACTCCTTGAAGATGCTGCTATGGACTGCTGAGGCATTTTAATTACGTTGGCAGGCACACGTTAGAAAAACTAACTTTTGCCGGGGGCTTAACTATGGTAGAGATAGGACAGAAATATTCCACCTTTGCTCCAACTGCTCTCCGTAGAGCCCTCTAACTCAGTGCAAAGAAAGGATGCTGTAATGTGAAAGGACAGATTTAGTCCCATCACGAGTGGTCAATTGCTCAGATACAGGATAGCTATGCATACTACACTTCTTAAGTACGCTATCTTCAGCTGAGCTAGTCACCCTGTGCACTTTAAAAAAATTATCAGAAATAAAAATTCACTCTCAGGTATGTCAAGGGCCTCTTCCTTTTCTCTAGAGAAGCACATTACAGCTAGATACAACATAGTTATCTTCATAGAATGTATCTATAATCACTTAAGATGGCTTCTGCATCAAACATCTTTCCTAAAAGATGGCAAAGACATTACTAATATTCATAATCATGACCATATTGAGACTACCAAGGCATCTCAGCCTTGCTGACTTCAAGTAAAAATCTCAAGAGAAGATATAATTCCTAGAGAGGTCTGTCAAAAAATATGCAGGCCACAGAAACAGGAAAACCATGTAAGAACACAGATTAGCTTCCATATGTTTTACAGAGCAAACTGACCTAGCTAGCTCAGAAGGTTTCATTTCTATGTAACTTCAGCTATTTTGAACCTTGCCCTAGGTTTTTAAAATGTAGTCTCATAAGAAGAATTTTATGTCCTTTTGGGTCCCTAAGTCAAACCACATATCCTTAAGTAAAACAGAGCTCTAACCTGTGACTTACCACTAAGTACTAAAAGAAAAGGTACCACTGGAAGACTTTCGACGGTGATCCTGCTCTGAGAGGGTGGTTGGACTATATGATCTCTAGAGGTCCCTTCTCAACCCCTTCCACTCTGTGAATCTGTGAGCTATAAAAGCATGTGTCAACTGCCAATTACAAAAATTAACGTGAATGTAAAACACATTCACCTGGAGGGGGTGTTGCTCTCTACCTCAGAGACCAGCTGGAGTGCATGGAACTCCACCTGGGGATAGATAAGGAGCTGACAGAAGGTTTATGGGTCAGGAATAAAGGGAGGGCAGGGAGAGAGGATACTGCAGTAGGAGTTTGCTACAGGCCACCTGGCCAGGATGAGTGAGTGGATGAGGCCCTCTACAGACAGATAACAGCAGCCTCACAGTCACAAACCCTGGTCCTCATGGGGGAGGACTTCAACCACCCCAATATCTGTTGGAGGGACAACATGGCACAGCACCAGAAAACCAGGAGGTTCCTGGAATGCATTGATGACAGCTTCCTTCTCCAAGTGACAGAGGAGCCAAGGAGGAGGGGTGCTAGGCTGGACCTTGTTCTCACCAACAGGGAGGGGCTGGTGGGGAATATGAAGCTCAAGGGCAGTCTTGAATGCAGTGACCATGAAATGGTGGAGTTTGAGATCCTTAAGGAGGCGAGGAGGTTGCACAGCAAGCTCACTACCCTGGACTTTAGGAGGGCAGACTAATTAGCAGAGTTCCATGGGATGAAGCCCTGGAGGAAGGAGGGGCCCAAGAAAGCTGGCGAGTATTCAAGGATCTTCTCCTCCAAGTTCAGGAGCTGTACATCCCAATGAAGGGGAAGTCAGGTAAAACCATCAGGAGGCCTGCGTGGATGCAACTCCTGGGGAAGCTGAGACACAAAATGGAAGCCTACAGTGGGTGCAAGCAGGGACAGATATCCTGGAAGGATTACAGAGATATTATCTGAGAGGTCAGGGATCAGGTTAGGAAAGCTAAAGCCCTGAAAGAATTAAACCTGGCCAGGGACATCAAGGCCAACAAGAAGGGTTTCTATAGGTACACAGGCGATAAAAGGAAAATCAGGGAAAATGTGGGCCCCCTGCAGAAGGAAATGGGAGAGCTAGTTTCCCAGGATATGAAGAAGCCCAAGGTGTCAGTGAGTTTTTTTGCCTTTGGCAAGGGTGCAAGCCATACCCCGAGTCGCAGAAGGCAAGGGCAGGGACTAGGAGAATGGAGAACCACCTATGATTAGAGAGGATCAGATTTGGGAGCACCTGAGGAACCTGATGGTGCACAAGTCCATGGGACCTGATGAAATACATCTGTGGGTCCTGAGGGAACTAGTGGATGGGGTTGCTAAACCTGTATACATCGTATTCGAGAAGCTGTGATGGCCTGGTGAAGTTCCCACTGACTGGAAAGTGGAAACATAACCCACATCTTTAAAAAGGGAAAAAATGAGTATTCAAGGCACTACAGACCGTTAGTCTCACCTCTGTGCCTGGCAATGTCATGGAGCAGTTTCTCCTAGAAGCTATCCTAAGGCACATGGAAAATGAGGAGGTGATTGGTGACAGCCACATGGCTTCACCAAGGGCAGATCGCGTCTGACGAATCTGATGGCCTTCTATGATGGGTTCACAACCTTGGTGGATAAAGGAAGGGCAACTGATGTCATCTACCTGGACTTTTGCAAAGCATTCAACACTGTCACGCACAACATCCTTGCCTCTATATTGGAGAGGCATGCCTTTGACAGATGGACCACTGTGTCCATCAATGGACAAGGAACTGGCTTGATGATTGCACTCAGAGACTTGAGGACAACAGCTTAATGTCTGAGTGGAGAACAGCAACGAGCGACATTCATCAAGAGTCGGGATTGGTACTGTTTAACATCTTCGTCAGCGACATGGATGGTGGGATTGAGTGAACCCTCAGCAAGCCTACCAATGACACCAAGCTGTGTGGTGCACTTGACACACTGGAGGGAAGGGATGGCATCCAGAGGGACCTGGACAGGCTGGAGAGGTGCGCCTCTGCCAACCTCACAGGGTTCAACAAGGCCAAGCACAAGGTCCTGCACATGGGTTGGGACAATCCCAAGCACAAGTACAGGCTGGGTAGAGGAGAATGGATCGAGAGCAGCCCTGATGAATAGGACTTGGGGGTACTGGTGGATGAAGAGCTGGACATGAGCCAGCAGTGTGTGCTGGCAGTTCAGAAAGCCAACCATATCCTGGGCTGTATCCAGAGAGGTGTGGCCAGCAAGTTGAGGGAGGGGATTCTAACCCTCTACTCTGCTCTTGTGAGACCCCACCTGGAGTACCAGCTCTGGAGTCCTCAACATGACAAGGATATCGACCAGTTGGAGTGAGTCCAGAGGAGGGACACAAAAATGATCAGAGGGCTGGATCAGAGCATCTCTCCTACGGGGACAGGCTGAGAGAGTTGGGCTTGTTCAGCCTGGAGAAGAGAAGGCTCTGGGGAGACCTTATTGCAGCCTTCCAGTACCTGAAGGGGGCCAACAGCAATGCTGGAGGGGGACTTTTTCAAGGCCCTGTAGTAACAGGACAAGGGGTAATGGGTTTAAATTGAAACTAGGGAGATTTAGATTAAATATCAGCAAAAAAATTCTTCACAGAGTGGGAGGTGAAGCACTGGAACAGGTTTCCTGGAGAAGTTGTGGATGCCCCCTCCCTGGAAGCGTTCAAGGTCAGGCTGGATGAGGCTTTGAGCAACCTGGTCTAGCGGAAGGTGCCCGTGCCCATGGCAGGGGGGGTTGGAACTAGATGGTCTTTAAGGTTCCTTCTATAATCCTATGAACTTGAACCAAATCTACTGAACTGAGGCAGGGAGGCTCAGATGACACTTCGTTGACTAAACAAGCTTGGTGGAGAAGAGCAGTGAGAGGAACTGCCTGTGATGAGAAAGAAACTTTTAACTCAAGCACATTATTTGCCTGTTTAACAATCAGTCTTCAGGACAGTAATTTAAAGAACCACCTATTAAGGTTAGGAGTTAGATGCACTAATTCCCTTTTCATACATACTAGCTGGAGGACTACTAAAAACCACATTTTTTTTTCATTCTTAGTAGCATTTCCTTCAAGCAGATAAGAGGTCTGCTTGATTTTTCTCACCAGGCCTTCGAAAAGCACTTTTTTCCCAGCAATCAAACAAAAATCAATAATCTACATAAAATGCCATATAGAGAAGAGAATATAAGAGAGGTTGCCTGACTTTGGAAATAAAGATTCAGCACTCATCTGAAAGATATTTTACCCTCACATTAATTACCCAGAAGAGCAGCTGTGCCTCAGTAATCAAACATATATCGGAAAGTGCTCTGTAAGCACTCTTAGTTTTGCACTCAGGACTTGAAGAATGAATGTGTCTCCAAAACAGAGAAATCAGATGTCAATTACTACTGCAACTAGCTCTTTGTTGAAGGTTAAGCTACCTTTCTGCTAGTAAAGAAGAAAAATTAAACATCTCCCCATATTTCTCAAGCAACATAAAGAAAAATCTGAAGTTTAGGATTTTTTTCTCTGCTACTTTACATTAAAAAAAGAAGTATTTAAAACACCACCAAAGGGCATACTATCATCTCTGAGCAACACCACAACATCCATACCCAGTGCTACTCAGGAGGAGACATTAAAAAAGAAAATGTGAAAATGTGAGTGTTCAGATTCCTATTCGGTTTGTTAGTTGTTTCCCAAGTCCAGATGTATAATTGTTTGGGTTTTTGTGCATGAAATTAAGCTTTTTTATTTCCAGCCTAATCCTGACTTTTTGGCAGGATTTGATTTTATGACCCAAACTATAGGCAGTACCCAGGTGGGGTCTGACAGGCACTGAGCAAAGAGGACAGTCCCTGCCCTCCCCTGGCTCCTAGGGACGTGTCCTGCTCACACTGCCCTGGGCACTGCTGGCCTGTTTTTTTGCTGCCTGGGCCATGCCCCAGAGCTGCTCCTTGGCCCCACCAGCCCCAGCCTGTATCACTGCAAGAAGTATTTACATACATACTTTTTAAATTAATCTTTTAATTTGTAAGAAGCATAACTGTTTCCTCTTATTTTGCAGAACTTTCGCAAGAGAAAAGTTTGTATGCCAGTTGAGCGTGTAAGCAAAAATAGTTCTGTCCTCCCTAAAAACCTTTGGACATATTTACGCATGTCTTCTCTAAAAAGTAACTATTTTTTGAACATATTACCCATAACTCCAAGTCACATCAGAACCAGAGAGACCTGACCGAATTTGCAAAGGCACCCCACCTTGAGTGCAAGATGTCTTGGCACATTCTCTGAGAATTACACAAAGAACCTGTGTTTTTCCAGACTCCAGCAATACACCAATGCTTCACTTGTACAGGTGCAGTTATCTTGACATGACTTAGTGTCTTAGCTTTGCACCAGCTAGTCTATGTTTTGCTTCACCCCATAACACATCAAGCTGCATAGGTAGTGCCAGCCCAGGACCTGCGGCACGGCAGGACCGGCGGGGAGGGGGTGGGGATATGGGTGGAAAGGCTTGTGGTTGGACATGACCCTGGGAAGGGGAAGGGTCTGAGGGGGGTTCCGGCCGAGGGGGCTGGGGGTTTGTTTATTGTGGGACCTCGTGGCGAGTGGTTGGTGCTCCAGGCAGAGCCAGCGTCTTGCCGGGCAGATCGGTCTAGGAGTCGGGGTTTGAAAGGTTTTTTTCCTCTCTCTTACTCTCTCGGCCCCCGGGCGGTTTCGGCGCGGGGCAGGGCGGGGGGGGTTGCTCCCTTCGGGTGGGTTTTCTTTCCTTTTTTCCCTTCTTGGGGTGGGATCCTGTATCACTTGTTCTACCCTCTTCCTCCGGTCCTTAAATTACTCATTAGCACTAGCATTGTTAGTAACTCCCTGAGTTTTATTTATATAATTAAATAGTTCTTATCTCAACTCCTACGGGCTTTTCCTCGGTTTGTTCCTCCAACCCTTCCTCACCGGGAGGTGGGGGGGGGGGGGGGGGGGGGGGGGGAGGGGCGGGGGTATAGAACGGCTGATCCTGATAACACCGGAGTTAAACCAGGACACTTAGGAACACAAGCTACCTTTCCAAAAGCCAACACAGTCTTTAAGCACACATGTGTCTTCGAGACATATCTTCAAAGCATTTCCTGCCCCACCCCTCCCACCCTCCCCAAGAGGCACTACAGTAGATAATGACTGACAATTTATCGGCATATGCAATGGCCCCTCTCCTGTGCTATACTCCTCCTTTTCTGAACTGTAACCTGCTTGGGAAATCTGACTGCTTCTGCTGCCATGTGCTAAGTAAGCTCATCCAAAACTGCTTTAAACAAAAAAAAGCTGTGAAATGTATGTTTCTTGACAGTCACCAAGAGCAGTACCTGGAAAGTGATGTCGACACCAGCCCTCCATGCACACACACACACACACATTGGTTCATATCATGAGGCTGAACAACTATGAACACTCATGATACTGTAATTGTACAGAAAAGCTACATGCAAGATATTGCTCTGCACACAAAATTTTCTACAAGTGCTTGTGGAATCTTTGTATTACTGTAGTATTTTAAACAAGCTAAACACATTAGTTTCAACACTGTAATTTGCCTCCAGTATTTTCTGCAAAGTTTTTTACTCTCATTTTGTTTATAATAACCTTGGAAGCTTCCATTTCTGAGTCACAGATCTGCTTCTGAACTCAGCAGGAGCGAAGTTCACACATTAGTCTCTTCAAAAGAAAAGCCTTTTATTTTCTAGTAAGGTATGTAAATTTCAAAATGGGGCAGCTTCTACCTGCATCAGTCTTTTCTGACCA
The DNA here is from genome assembly GCA_027574665.1 of Rhynochetos jubatus. Classification (NCBI taxonomy): domain Eukaryota; kingdom Metazoa; phylum Chordata; class Aves; order Eurypygiformes; family Rhynochetidae; genus Rhynochetos; species Rhynochetos jubatus. The sequence goes on along the minus strand of CM050690.1, from coordinate 48,729,286 downwards.
TAACTAGCTTGAAAGAGTACACAGATTCCCAAAATAGAAGCAAGGAAATACTGTTATTAAAATAAAAGAGAGCTGTATACCAGCCCATGCTTACAACATTAGCTTGGCCGTGGCACCTAAAGTAAGTCCTCTGAAGACCTTTTTGAAGAGAACTACAACTAGCCAAAGATCAAGCACTGGCACAAGATTCAGTGGCTTACCATTCAGGTTTCTCCTCAACTGAAAGCATACAAGAAGTTAAATTTTGGGCATAACAGAGGAAAAAATGCAAATCCATTAATTTATGACCAAAGAACCACTGAGCTATTAGAACAGGAGCATCACAGGATTTAAGTCTGCAGCAAAACATAAACAACACCTTCTTGGGAAGACATAATTATACCTATTGTTTAGATACAAGTAGCTATAAACATCTCCATATATAATACAACCAAAGAGTGTATTATTAACACCAGAGATCCATGTGGAGCAATAATGAATGGAGTTCACTAGCCACCCTGGAATTGAAGTGAATTTGATTTAGCCACAGTGTGCACCTCAGTAACTCAAAGACAAATTGTGTATCAGATTTCAGTTTCCTACTGTTTCTAAATCTACCTTGGCTGTCACCAGGGTATAAAACTCTGTGGTGGAAAGGCTGAAAATGTGTCAGCAGCAGACTTCTCAAACCACATCATCTCAGACTAACCCTGTGATTACAGAGAAATAATTTGAATTTCTGCTTCCAATTTAAAAATTACTCTGAAATGTCTCTTTTAATTGAACAGTCATCCTAAATAAACAACCCAAAGAAGTCACACAACTCTCTTGTGGAGTCTGGAAATGTCATCAGACCCTGGAGAGTGGATAACTAGTGGAGTACTAGCAGAGTACTAGGACTCTACCATGGTTTTGGTCAACAGCATTTTTAGCCCTCTGTTTTTTAATTCTATGTAGCTACTTTTGGTTTTGAACTTTTGTGTTGATAACACAACTTCACCCTTGCTGTAGGTCTTCAAAAACACATTCCCATTTCATCTACTGTAGCACATAAACCGGTGAAACTACAGAAGACAAGTTTAAAAAAGTGACAATTTATCTGATATATGTCTTTACAACTTTTCATAAGATTTAGAAGTACTTTAGGAATAAAAAGATAGATTATTATATTTATGAATGTAACAGCTTATGAATTTAAGATGCAGCATTTGTGCAAGTTTTTAATTAATACACGATTTTCTAAAGCAGAAAAGTAATAATTAGCTTTAAGCATCCTAATTCTTAAACTGAACACCTGGGAAAAAAAAATCAGTTTCCAGTTTCATTGAAACTGAGCACACTGAACAGCTGATGACCAGTATGCAGTCGATGATGAAGCCAACATAAACCACATAGGATTAAAATAAATAAATAATCAGTTCCTTTATTTCCTGCCCATGGTCCTCCTTCCTCCAGGCCCACACCTGCCTCCATGAAATGAAAGGGGTGTTGAGAGAAACCTTCACCTGACATAAAAGAACCCCAAATTTCTGTTAATAGTAAACAGATCTAGAATTACCAGAGCTAATTTGCTCTAAAAAACATTACATTTTCTTCCCTTCCAATTCCCACCTTATTCAAAACTAAAATTTCAGTTTCACCAAGAACCACCATCCAGTAATCTTCAGTGCAAACAGACAACGCAAACAGGCATCTCCTAAGTGCCTAAAGATGTAGAAGAAGAGAGAGAAAGAGGTCTCTTGAGGACAGGGCTGGTGATGCCTTAGGGCACTGGAGAGAGTGTTCTTATCAGAAAAGGAGCAGAACCTTCCCATCACCTCTTAACACTGAACTTGTGCCTACAAAAGAAACACAGGCAATGGACTCAAGAGTATGTGAACCCATGCATCTACTGCCAGAGGAAGCTTATGTGGTATTATGGTCCAAATAGAAGAGTTGAATGAAAAGCAGTAAAGAAAAGTCTTGACAAAGATCCACAGGCAACCTCTGTAGTACAACAATTAGACATAATTGAGACCAAGACACTTAGAAAAAAAATAAATCACAAATCCCAAACTGTAATTGATTGAGGGAATAAATCTGACTGCTCTCACCAACCAAAATGAATATACATCATAAGCAGAAGTTCTCTAACAGCTGGGCTAAGGAAATGTGAGGTGCACTTTCACTCTATGAGTCTCCGAGAGGCCACTGCTGGTTTTATTCCTGGGTGTATTGCGGATTGCATATTTCATTAGCAGCCGGATAACCTAAAATTTTGACCACTGGGATTGCTACTCTGGTATTTAAATCTTGTTTATTAATAAAATTCATTTCCAAAGAATAAAGAAAAACTGAAATAGTATATACGTAATGTCAAAGCACATCATTTAAGAACAGTATTACAATGTGAGACTAGCCTCAATCTGTTATAAAAGGTTACTAAATGTATACACATACCAAAAATTAGTCTTTCCTAAATCTGAGCAAATGCTTGTTTATAATTTACCATTTTTTTCTGTTTTGTGTAAAAGGGCAGAACTATCTCAGGCAGCAGAGTGGAAAATGCTGACCCTCCACTGATGAATTTTGAATACAAATGATGTTATCTTTACACCAGTAACACTTCTTTAAACAGACAGATTAGATCTATACTACAAAAAGAACATGAAATCTATCTAGCAAGCTCAATAGTCTTTCAATCTCCTTTCAAATGCCATTAATAGTTTAATACAGGACAAAAGTAGACAGAACTTAAAAAAAAAAAATCCTGCAAGCTACAGGGCATGGTTGTCTTCAGGGTGAAAAAGAAGGCCTCAACCTTGAGTCACAGAGAAACTAAGAACTTGCATGTCCAAAATGCCCTTTGATTTTCCTCCTCTGCTTACACCTTTCTGGCTGGGACATCTTGGCTGTATTCATGGTCAGTGTTGCACAGTCTTGATGCAAGATATCCATGATACAAGCAAGACAGCAGATGTATCAGCCAAGAAGCAAGACTGAGAACACTGTATCTACTGAAAAGCTTTTGAGCCACTCAGTCCTCCTGATTCAGTAACTTAAAATGATACAGTAAGGGGAAGATCAAGTTTATCAATTCTGTTATAGAAAGTTAAGGTTTCAAGAGAGTTAAGCTCTAGATTTCTGTATTCTTCAAAATGCCAGTATGTTGTATCAAGAAAAGAAGAAAGGTCTGCTAGAATATGAGAGAAGAATCTTGAGCAAATATGCAGCTTTCCAGAAAACCAATTTAAACGACAGTGAAGTCCAGCTAGTCTCCAGCTCAGAGAAGCAGAAACAAGTTGCAGAATACTGTTTCCAGGAGAGACTGGTGAAAAAATAAAATAAAAGGTTGAAGCGTCAGAATAGTACACATTTGGAGGGGAAAAAAACCCTCTAGGACACCTAAGCAATAACATTTTTACTTCCTAAATGAATCTGTAATGAATCTAGTATTTATCAAGACAACTAAGCAACACATCTTGATCTAAAAGTCTGTTTTCTATCTTCCCAAGACCAACGCCAAAAGTACAGGCTCAACTTCCTAGATTCTTTTATAAAATAAAAGCATTTTTTCTGAGGTGTTCATTATTACCTGACAGCTTAAGACTAAGAATACTCTCTCATGAAAAGTAGTCATGACTCAGACAGCATAAGACACCCTTCAGTTCATTTTATTTCACAAGTTTCAAAGAAGCTATACTTTTCCAGACCAAAGCTGGAGAAGTGGGATAGATGGGACAGAGAACTTGCTTACCTTTCATAGTATAATACATACTTTAAAATGTATCACACACACACAGAGGCTCTCAATTAGACTTACACTTTATTACACAGTTTTTGGCAATGTCTTTTTCTAGAAAGGCTTGAAAAAGGCAGTATGTAATATCTGGAGATGTTATTCAGATTAGGACAGAATGAGAAAGACAGACAAGATAACTAAAATTACAAAGTATTTGATTTTGGTGGGTATATCAACTCCTTTCCATCCTCTTCTCATCATTCAAAACAACTGAATTAGCACTTTCTAGCTGCCATACCATAAGCTCCTTTTCAAGGATATGATGTATGCCTGGATTACATTATTGAGAAGAAGGTTTTCAGTATTAGATAGTTTGTCTTTACTTTCTGAGCGACAGCAAGATGTCACAGCCCATATCTGCTTCTACTCACAAAAATTAGGTAAACAAGAGCATGTAAGATCTGCAGGTTATCAAAACCTTGTAGAGAAACAGTGAAATCCCACTAATAAAGAGATTTCATTTAAAGGTATAGTCACAGTTAAAAACTTATAAAGCTACCAAAAAAAAAAAAAATCTCAGTGGTTTCAAAATGCAATATTCCTGGAATTAAATGCTATTTCAACAGATTTGGGCTTGCATCTACAGAACTTTAATTCTTGAGGGGGGGGGGGGGGGGGCGGAAATCACAGTAAATGAGAACTGCAAGAAAAGAACTGATGCAAAGGAAGGGAAAGGAGGAATGCACAGATGTAGATTACAGGAGATTAACTTTTTTCTCCTGGCTAGATGGACAGCTTTCTCTTCCACTATATTTTCTGTTACTATTCTAGTCCACATAGTAAGTCCAATCTCATCTCCAACCACCAAGTTCTAGCAACACCTGCAGATCCTTTTACCTCTTTTATTTCAAGGACAAGCTGCTGATTCAGTTCACATTAAAAAAAACCTAGAACTGCACAGACCCACTCATCAGTTTACAAAGGCTTGAAGGAAAACTGATCTGCCACTTTCATTTTCTCACAGATCTGCAACAGTGTTACAATGCTATACCATTTGGATCTCTCCAAAACCACATGGAAGGATGCAATACATTTACTTCCCAACCATAGTCATGGGTGGTTAGATAAAATGTTCTCAAGCACACCTTCCAGTGTTACAAACTTCTGAAACGATGTGGCAGTGTGTCAGCAGTAGAGAAGCCCACACCAGATTTTCAGTTGCAAGAGGCCTGTCTGGATAGATCAGCACCTACCTGTATTTGGCTGGTCTCACCGGAACTGTCTGCCTGTTTCAGGCTCCTCAACAGCAAACTTCTTTCTAGCCTGAAACATTAACAATTTTTGCACCTTCAGTGACTTAGGAAGCAAGACCCTGTGCTCTCCTCCCATGAGCTGACAAGAGAAGGGTTATTCAAACAAGGAATACATCAATATCCCTCTCCTTCTCTGCGCTGAGGAAGATCTTGACTGAGACCTACTTTTCAGTGCAAGCACATTTCTGTTAGTGGAACTAGTTGCTCCAAGGCAACTACAAATGAAATCTGTTCCCTGGCCATAATTAAACACTAATGAAGGCTGGCGTTTCTCCACATCTGCAGCTCAGAACAGAATTGAAAGAATATTAGTAAATACACTGTATACAACTACACCTACAACTTAGGGTCATCAGAACCATCTCTCTTAATCAACAGCTTGCTGAGAAATTACAGTCTGAGCAAGGGAGGTGGAAGCAATGCCTGGCTACAGCCACAGAGGTCCCATCAGGTTAAGAAAAAAATAAATCTGTTGATGCTAATTAAGTTAACCAGATTGCACACTGCTGCCAGACCATAAAAATCAAAACTAGATGCATTCTGACAAAAACACAAAGCTTTCCAGACACTTGCCAGTCTCTACCCACTAAGAATGCAAACGTATGAGAACACAATTACATCAGAAGAAAACAAAGAAAATGGCAGGGAGTCGCCCAAACTCACTTTTCATATCCCTCTGCAACATTTACAGCTAGAACCTCCATGCAAACCAGTCCAAGTCAAGTAATACATACAGGCAATGGGAAAAAAGGATATAGTGAATGTGACGGGTTGACCTTGGCTGGAGACCAGGTGCCCACTTAAGCAGCTCTGTCACTTCCCCCCTCAGCTGGACAGGGGATGGAAAATATGATAAAAGGCTGGCAGCTTGAGATAAGAACAGGTAGAGATCATTCAGTAATTATCATCAGGCAAAACTGACTCAGCTTGGGAAAAAATAAATTTAATTTATCACCAAAGTCAGAGTAAAACAAGAACTAAAACTAAATCTTAAGACACCTCCCCCTTACAACTCCTTCACTGGCTCAAATTCACCCTCACTTTTCTCTAACACCCCCCACCCCCCAAACAGTACAGGAGAATGGGGAATGGGGGTTGTGGTCATTTCTGGTCTGGTCTCTGCTATGCATCAGGCTGGGACCTCTCTTCAAATATGTGACATTGGTGTAAGTGACCATATAAGCATGCATAGACTAATTTCTCTTCATCATTTTGTTTTTAATTTCCTAAATTCAAGACAAAAACTACTGAGGATGTGATCTCTCTCATGGAAACATTCTTTAAAATTAAAATAGGAAGCCATTGAATTAACTTTCAGAATGGAAGTGAATAAAAAAAGCAATAAAAATTATAGTTATGTATTTCTCATGGCTCTGTGCGTTGCTACAGGATTATGTTAAGACTACCACAGAATTCAACACTCTGTTTCAAATCAGTCAAACAGATGGCTACGGTTGGTATTAAGTTACACAGACTTTTCTGACAAGTAAAGCTTTTAGCTCTACAAAAGTAGTAAAAACTGACGGTGAATCCAACCTCCTAAAAAGCACAAACCATTATGAGCCCCTAAACTCCTTCTTGAACTGCAGCATAAACCAGTTAGAAAGATCTGCGATTTTAGAAGTTTGTCAACCCACATCATCCATTCCATTATCTCTATACAGGACTGATGTTAAGGGGAAAAAAGTCTGGAAAAAAGGGAATGGAGAGAATGAGGAGAGAAAGGGAGGGGAGGAGCACAGAAAGTATCTTCAGCTTGCAGGAGAGAAGAGATAGTCATCCACACTCGCCAAATCCAGTTTCTCAGCGTGTGTATACATTCATGTTTTAGTCTGGATACAAGGTACACTTTTGAACAGTAACTCCTTATGGTCCCCTTATGTGTACTTCAGTGCACACTCCAAAGCAGACTTGGAGATCACATAATGAATTTCTTTCAAACAACAATCAACTGGCAGAGGAAAGATCCAGGAGCGCACCTAGTTTGCTCAAACTGCTGGTGAGCACTCAGGCACAGGACCAGTCCAGAGCTAACATGATCTGAGACTCCTCAAATGTGCATAAGGTTGTACATTAGGTCCTTAGTGCCAAATTTTTTGTCCTAGTAGTATGCTCAGGCTGCAGTTAAATCAGGGACAGACCAAGAATAGTTTCACAAAATGTTTGATACTATCAATCATAATTTCTAACTTATATTCACTCTTGTGATCAGAAGAGAGTATTTTCTCTCAGATGCTTTTTCACTAGTGGGACAGGGAAGACAAAGAGGTGGAAAGACAAAACCATAATGGACATAGATTAAATATTTAAGAAACCAGTATATTCTGGTACCTGCTTGCATACTCAGATGGTTCTTACAAACTCAGAGTCAGAAAAATCTTGATTGGAAGTGACCAGTGAAGAACCCCCAAGCCAACCTGCTCCTCAAAGTGGAACTAATGCCAATACCAGACCATGCTGTCACAGCTTTGTCTGATCAAAGCTTGAAACCCTCGGCAGGTGGTTTATTCCACAATGTGTCTGGGCAAGCTGGTTCTGGTTTTGCACTAGCATTATGGGAAGAATTTTTTCATTTCTAGAAATGCACACTATGGTAACTCGCTACAGCTGAAACATCAGAATCGACCTTATCAACAAATTGCTCTTTTGTTCATGTAATGTGCCTGTTCATAAGAGTAAGTATGAATTTGGAAGAAACCATCCAGAGGACCACGAGACAGAAGAAATTAAGGCAAAACAGGAGGGTGGAGGGCCACATAAAATAAGGGGAATACAACATACAAGTTACATTAACAAGTCAAGAATTGCTTCATAATAGTGCCTTATGCAATTATCTCTGATTCAAATAGCTGCCAGCAATCTAGCTGAAGATCTAGCATTGTTTTAAAACCTTGTCAGTGGTATATTTTTGATATAGGATTCTGAAATTCTAGTTTATTCTTTACATTAGGGTTTGGATTCCTCCTTCTTGCAAAAATAAGTAAGACATGAGAATCAATGACACTTGCTTATTATTAAATCCATGGCGATGTTTTGCTTTATTTTCTTTGATGTGTCCTGCTATTTCTCACTTTAAACAGTATTTTGAAAAAATGCATTAAGAATTGTAACAGAACTACATAAGCTATAAAGAAAACCAAGAAGTTTTGGGGGGAAAAAAAAGAAGGAAAATTAGCATCTAACGTCTTAAAAAGCTATTTAGAAATTCCATTTTTTTTACTCCTGAATATATTGTGAAATTCATTGTCTGCAATCTCAAGACACGGACTAAGATTTATCTGGAGGCACTGAAAAATTTCAAAGAATCACTTAACCTAATTAAGTTAAAAACAAATTTCTGAATGACTGTTGCTTTAGAGTGGAATTGTTACGTGAAAGTACAGCTCCAGTATCTTTGCACACACACAGTGTTTTCTAACCAGAAGATTGTAACTTTCAGGTAGCCACATTTGAAGATGCTATTAACAGCTTCTTCTTTATGTACCAGGGTGTGGCAGGTTGACCTTGGCTGGAGGCACCCAGTAAGGTGTTCTTTCACTCCCCTCCTCAACTTGACAGGGGGAGAAAAAGATAAGGAAAGGCTCATGGGTCAAGATAAGGTCAGGGAGATCACTCATCAATTACTGTCATGGGAAAAACAGACCTGCCTCAGAGAAATTATTTTAAATTACTGCCAATCAAATCGAAGTAGGATAATAAGAAATAAACCCAAATCTTAAAACACTTTCCCCTCACCCCTCCTTTCTTCCCGGGTTCACCTTTGCTCCCAGTTTCTCTACCACCTCCTTCCCCTAAGCAGGGAGATGGAGAATGGGGGTTGTGGTCAGTTCATGCTATGCTGTGTCTGCTGCTCCTTCCTCCTCAGAGGGAGGACTCCTTACACTCTTCCCCTGCTCCAGCCTGGGGTCCCTCCCACGCGAGACAGTATTCCACAAACTTCTTCAACATGAGTCCCTCCCACTGACTGCAGTCTCTCACTAACTGCTCCAGCATGGGTGCCTTCTGTGGGATGCAGTCCTTCAGGAACAGACTGCCCCAGCACAAGCTTCCCACAGGATCACAAGTCCTACCAGCAAACCTGCTCCAGCATGGACTCCTCTCTCCACAGATGCGTAGATCCCACCAGAAGCCTGCTCCAGCATGGGCATCCCACAGGGTCACAGCCTCCTTTGGGCATCCACCTGCTCTGGTGTGGGGTCCCCCATTGGCTGCAGATGGATCTCTGCTACACCTGGACCTCCATGGCTGTAGGGGCACAGCCTGCCCTCTCACCATGGGCTGCAGGGGAACTTCTGCTCTGGTGCCTGGAGAACCTCCTCCCCCTCCTTCTCCACTGACCCTGGTGTATGCACAGTTGTTCCTCTCACATATTCTCACTCACAAATTCCAGCTGCTGTTGTGGAGCAGTCCTTTTCCCCCCTTCTTAAATCTGTTATCCCAGAGGTGGTACCACCATTGCTGATGGGCTCAGCATTGGCCAGCAGCGCGTTCGTCTTGGAGCCAGCAGGCATTGGCTCTGTTGGACATGGGGGAATCTTCTGGCAGCTTCTCACAGAATCCACTCCCTCCACTACCAAAACCTTGCCATGCAAACACAGAGGGTACAAGAACACAGCATACCAGTTGTACCAATGTAATACTTTAGTTATGGTCAAGAAGGCAATTTTCCCTACTTGAAGAACAACACAACTTTCTGAGTTAGTTCTCTTACACTGTCATTCCTGAAAGGTAAGTATTAGTCTGCATGCATGCACACTTAGGATCTTTCCTGACTTCCTACATATTATAGGCAAAAAAAATTCATCCTGTAATTATAGAGGAACTCTGTCTACAGGTTCTTAAGCATACTCACACCTACTTCCTAAAATGACTAATGGTGCTGGAAAGGTGAGGCCATAGCACAGTCTAATGACTCTTCCACTTATGCACGCACAGATTTATGGCCTTCAGAGCAGCCTTGGGGCAATACTCAAAAACACACCTGCAAGCCATTATAAGGCATTGTGATTTGCCAAAACGGTTTGATCTAACACTTCTTGACACTGCATTTCTGTAAGTAAATTTACCTCTGAGCCACTGGAAGAAAACTGCTTCAAAGAACCAGAAAACTGAGGAAATGCAGTAATGTCCAACAGAAAAAATTCACCTCCAAACTGATATGAACACCAATTGCATGTCTTTACAAAAGTAGTCTGCGCATATCTAGGCTCAAGATAAGGAACAAAAGTAGCCTGTACTTAAGACAGACAAAACAAGCCTATTCGAACACAGACTTAAGATAAGTGGAAGGAAAGAAGAAACAATCAGAATTTAGCTGACCAAGATACACTTGATATGCCATGTAGGCATAACTACATGAATGTCACAGAATCACAGAATAGTCAGGGTTGGAAGAGACCTCTGGAGATCATCTAGCCCAACTCCCCTGCCAAGACAGGTTCATCTAGAGCAGATTGCACAGGAACGTGTCCATGCCGGTTTTGAATATCTCCAGAGAAGGAGACTCCACAACCTCTCTGGGCAGCCTGTTCCAGTGCTCTGTCACCCTCAGAGTAAAGAAGTTTTTCCTCAAGCACAGGTGGAACTTCCTGTGCTCCAGTTTGTGCCCATTGCCCCTTGTCCTGTTGCTGGGGAACACTGAAAAGAGCCTAGACCCATCCTCTTGACACCTGCCCTTTAGATATTTATAACCATTGATGAGATGCCCTCTCAGTCTTCTCTTCTCCAGGCTAAACAGACACAGATCTCTGCCTCTCCTCATAAAGGAGATGTTCCAATCCTCTAAATCTTCAAAGCCCTCCTCTGGACTTGCTCCAGTAGTTCCCCGTCATTCTTGGACTGGGGAGCCCACAACTGGACAAAGTACTCCAGATGCAGCCTCACCAGGGCACAGTAGAGAGGGAGGATGACCTCCCTTGACCTGATGGCCACACTCTTCTTAATGCACCCCAGGATACCATTGACCTTCCTGGCCACGAGTGCACATTGCTGGCTCATGGTTAACTTGTTGTCCACCAGCACTCCCAGGTCCTTCTCTGCAGAGCTGCTTTCTGGCAAGTCAACCTCCAGCTTGTATTGGTACACAGAGTTATTCCTCCCCAGGTGCAGGACTCTACACTTGCTCTTGTGAAACTTCATTAGGTTCCTGTCTGCCCAACTCTCCAGCCTATCCAGGTCTCGCTGAATGGCAGCATAACCTTCTGGTGTATCAGCCACTCCTCCCAGTTTGATATCATCAGCAAACTTGCTAGGGTACACTCTGTCCCTTCGTCAAGGTCATTGAGGAAGATGCTAAATAGGACTGGACCCAGTACTGACCCTTAGGAACTCCGCTAGCCACGGGCTTCCATCTAGACTCTGCACCGCTGATCACAACCCTCTGAGCTCTGCCATTCAGCCAGTTCTCAATCCACCCCACTGTCCACTCATCTAACCCACACTCCCTAAGCTTACCTATGTTGAGGGACACAGTGGCAAAACCCTTGCTGAAGTTGAGGTAGACAACATCCACTGCTCTCCCCTCATCCACCCAGCTAGTCATGCCATCGTAGAAGGCTACCAGGTTGGTCAAGCAAGATTTCCCCTTGGTGAATCCATGTTGACTACTCCTGATAACCTTCTTTTCCTCCAGATGCTTGGAGATGATGTCCAGGATGAGCTGTTCCATCATTTTTCCAGGGATGGAGGTGAGGCTGACTGGCCTGTAGTTTCCTGGGTCCTCCTTCTTGGCCTTCTTGAAGACTGGAGTGACATTAGCTTTTCTCCAGTCCTTACACACCTCTCTTGTTCTCCAGGATCTTTCAAAGATGATGGAGAGTGGCTTAGCAATAATGCCTGCCAGCTCTCTCAGCACTCATGGGTGCATCCCATTAGGGCCCATGGATTTGTGGGTGTCAAGTCTGCCTAGCTGATCTATAACTTGCTCCTCCTCAACCAAGGGAAAGTCATCCTTACTCCAGACTATGTCTCTTACCTCCAGCATATGGCATCCCTGAGGGCCAGCCTTGGTAGTAAAGACTGAAGCAAAGGCAACATTCAGTACCTCTGCCTTCTCTGTATCCTCTGTCACCAGGGCACCCTCCTCATTCAGCAGTGGGCCTACATTTTACCTAGTCTTCCTTTTGCTGCTGATGTACTTGTAGAAGCCCTTCTTGTTGTCCTTAATGTCCCTTGCCAGATTTAATTCTAAGTGGGCCTTAGCCTTCCTCATTGCATCCCTGCATACTCTGACAGTGTTCCTATACACTTTCCAAGTGGACATTCCTTTTTTCCACAGTCTGTAAGCTTCCTTATTCCGCTTGCGTTTTTTTCCCAAAGCTCCTACTTATCCACACAGGTCACCTGCCTCCTCTGCTTGATTTTATACTTGTAGGCATGCACCGCTCTTGAGCTTGGAGGAAGTAACACTTGAATATTAGCCAGCTCTCTTGGGCCCCCGTACCTTTCAGAGCCCTAACCCACGTGACTCCTCCAAGTAGGTCTTTGAAGAGGCTAAATTTCGTTCTCCTGAAGTCCAGGGTTTTAATCCTTACTACCCTGCTTCTTCCATGCAGGATCCTGAACTCCATCTTGTGGTCGCTGCAGCCAAGGCTGCCCCCAACTTTCACATCCCCAACATCCTTCTTTGCTTATCAGCACACGGTCCAGCAGCACCCCTCCTCTTGTTGGCTCCTCCATCACCTGTGTCAGAAAGCTGTTGTCAATCTTCTGCAGGAATCTCCTGGACTGTGCATGCCTAGCTGTGTGGTTCTTCCAACAAATATCAGGGTGGATGAAGTCTCCCATGAGAACCAGGGCCTGTGAGCATGAAGCTACTTCCAGCTGTCTCTAGAAGGCCTCATCAACTTCCTCATCCTGATCAGGTGGCTTATAGTAAACACCCACAACCACATCCTCCTATTAGCCTGCCCCTTAATTCTTACCCATAAGCTCTCAACTCGCTCTTCATCCACCCCCAGGCAGAGCTTGTTACATCCCAGTTGCTCTCTCACATAAAGAGCAACTCCATCACCTCGCCTCGCTGGTCTGTCTTTCCTGAAAAGCGTGTAATCATCCATGACAGCATTCCAGCCATGCGAGCTATCCCACCATGTCTCTGTAAATGCAATGAAATCATGGTCCTGCGACTGTGCAAAGATCTCCAGTTCTTCCTGTTTATTCCTCAGGCTGTGTGCACTGGTGTACAGGCATTTCAGAGAGGGGACCGGGGCACATAGGTTTCCCTGGAGGGGTGTAAGAGGATTCACCACAGCCATGCATACTTTTGACATGGTTGGCCTTCTGGTTCTCGTCATGGGAGGCAACTAAGAAACCTTTGACGCTGCTCTGGCTTATTTCCCAGATGGATGCAATGGCACAAGCATTGCCATTTTTGACCCCACCCCCCAAGTCCTTCTGTTTAAAGTCCGTCTCACTAACTTGGCCAGCCTGCTGCCAAAGATCTCCTTGCCTCTTCTAGACAGGTGGATACCATCCCTCCATAACAGGTTATAGTCCCCAAAGAATGTCCCATTGTCACAGAAGCCAAAACCCTCATGATGGCACCAGCCATGTAGCCAGAAGTTGATTTGCATTATTCATCTATTCCTGGCTGCCTCCTTTCCTGCACCGGGTAAAATGGATGAAAAGATAAGTTGGGCACCAATATTTTTCACCTGCACCCCCAGGACCTTATAGTCTGCTTTGATTCTGTTCAGATTATGGCTTGCAGTGTCATTCGTGCCTACATGAAAAAGTAACAATGGATAGTAATCTGTACTCTTGACCAGTTGTGGCACTCTCTCAGCAACGTCTCGGATCTTGGCTTCCGGGAGGCTGCACACTTCTCATGACTCCCTGTCAGGACGGCAGATGGGCACCTCAGTGCCTCTCAGCAGAATGTCTTGAATGTCTTAACTACATGAACATCTTGAATGTCTTACGTGGACTGGGAAGTCTGTACACTCAGAGTACCTCTGCAAATGGGGGAATGAGAAGGGTCTCTTGCAGTCAGGGAAGTAGGATAAAAGGGTAGTTGTGTTCCCCTGTAGGTTGAGACCCCACAGGGATGTGTCCTGTGGCCTCTTTATTCAAATAAAGTATTTACAGGACTCCTCTGTCTCCTGTGTGAACACTGGTGGCATAGTTTTCCATACAAAACCAACTGTACCAACTATTCTGTCACTCTCACACACATACACAAACAGCTTTAGGCAGAATGAAGGAGCATGACTCATTGTGCAGAAATTGAAATAATCTGTAATGTTTTGCCATGAAACAAAACTGCCACTCAAAACTACTTCTCAAAACTCTTCCTTCTTTTACCTGTCTGAGTTATTCTGGCTTAACAATCATTGACGGACATCAATGAATTTTTAAAAACATTTACTGTTCAAAAATCTTTTCCTGTGAGTTTCAACTTTTGCATCTCTTATTCTTACTGTATTCATACTTCCTACATGAAGGCAGACAGAAATTTCACTTCAGGTCCTACCAAAATAATACAACAGGCTATCAAAAAACAGGTTGCACCTTTCCATAAGAAAAACATCCACTACTAGATGAATGCTTAAAAGCAAAATAATTTGCCACACAGTTTATCCTACCCTAAGTAGGATAATGGTCTTCTTGCAAGAAGACCATTTAAGAAAAAAAATTAAAAAACACCAAAACAATAAAGCAAACAGAAAAGGCACAAGTAGGAAAAACTTGTCCATGAAGCAGATTAATTACGTCTTTCCTTTCAATATTACTTAAGATTTAACAAAGACGCACGTCTTTGTTAATAGCACATACTTTTTTAAAGCACTATTCAAATACTTTTTCTCTTCCGTTTGTGTTTTTGAGCTAAGAAATGTACATGGGTAGCTGCTTTAAGCTAAGCAGATACCACCTTTTGTCAAAGATTACAGTAGTGTATCATCTGGCAATATGAACAAGTTAACACTGTCCACAGGTCACATGATCCTTGTGACATCAGGGGTTGGACTTGATGATCTTTAAAGGTCCCTTCTAACCCAACCCATTAATATGATTCTATAAAAAATGAACTAAAACTGAGCTCAACACTGAAGATGTAGCTTCTCTATCTCTATCCCAGACAAAAATCTTCTTTTCAAGCCAGTAAATTGTCTCTTCCATCCACTGGAAATGTATTTTTTATAGCTAGCTGCATCACAAGAGAGTTGTTAAATGTATAAACCTCGTTTAGGAAAAAGTGTAGCAATATATGAATCTGTATTCAGACTACAAACAGCCAATCTAAGAATTGCCTATAACTTCTGCTAGTATCTAGGAACGACCCTTGCAAACACAGACATTTATGATGTAACTGGACTGTAGAATTATATTTATCAAAAGAAAAACTAAATTCCAAAAATTATGTGACCTATTCCCTTCTGAGTTGTATTGTCAGAATTATCTCCAGTAACAAAGAAAATAAGATGTTTGAAATAAAACTAAATTTTTTACTTCTTGAATTACTAACATTCAGCTATTGTAAACCTCAGTGTGAAATTTCATTCAAATCACCGCTTCACACACTGTAAGACATTATCAGCCCAAAGTGGAGATAAGCAGTGGGTCCAATGTACATTAATCAAAGCATAAACGTGCATGATCAGGCTGGAAAGTAATCTATAAACCAAAAGACATGCATAACAGGTGTTTGGAAGACAGTGGTCAAACCATTTGCCTAAGAAGGTTATTTTAATTCAGTGAGATAGGCATTCCAACACATACAGGAAAAACTGCAGGACAGTATGGATCAGAGAGTGGGGATGGATCAAATAACTACCCAAACACAGTTCCGCCAAAGTGGAACAGACCGCTCAGATTTTCCTGCAAACTTCGCAACTATGAATTTCACAGAACAAAGATGCAACAGAGGGACAAACCCCAACAACACATTCACACGGAAAGGAACCTCATGATGCCCTGCCAGGCTACTCTCTGGGCATGGCTTTGCAAACCCAGCATATTTAACTGTAAGCTACTCACAGCCACAAACGTGAGAAATACTACAGAAGCAGACACATTCCCACCAAGCTCTCAGGCACAGGCGAGCATTCAAACCCTTCCTCTTAAAAGCAGGTTACAAAATGCCAAGGGGTAAAAATAGCTCTTCCTCACATAGCTCAAACTGGACTTAAGAGGTTTTTGCACCCCTGTGTATGATGCCTGAGTACATAAAACAAATACCAAGTATTTAAAGCAGACAGTCTGAAAGCAAGCAGCAAACACTGCATTCAGCTATACTGCTGTGCAAAGTCATCAAGAAAAACACATATTAGCACCTACTGGACTGATTATTTTCTCAAGGATACAGTGTGTAACCATAAATTAAAACACGGAAAGCTAGAAGAAGCCCTTACAGACTGAAACAACAGTAACTTTGTCTTTGAACTAGACTCTAGGAAGCAATTGGAAACTGCAACAGGATTATGGAAGAAATAAAGACAGAATGTCAAAAGGCAGTTCCCTAAACACCTATGATGTTCACACAAACGCCAAAAATACCAAACCATCGGAGAAGTCCTGTAGTAGGTCCTGCCCAGCACCATTAAACTCTGGAACAACTAACACCAACTGAAATACCATCAGTTACTGCAATCAGCCTCCTGAGCCAGACCATCCCCGCGGGAGTTCGGCAAAGCGGCAAAAACTCGGCATACGGGATTTCTGCTGGGTTTTTTGTTTGTTTGTTTGTTTTTTGTTTGGTTTTGTTTGTTTTGTTTTTTCCCCGAAGCCGAGAAACACATGGTGAGCAGACCAACACCCCACACCGAGCCGGCATCTCTTGCGAGAGAGGCGGGCGAAGCGTAGGCGGAGTCGCAGCCTCAGAGGGCTATTTAAAGGCCCTGAAATCAGATCGTAGTGATCAGCCTCCTGACCTGGAGCGTCCCCGCGGCAGGGCGGCGGAGCGGCAAAAACTCGGCGTATGGGCTTTTTGGGTTTTTTTCCCCCGAAGCTAGGAAACACGAGGTGAGCAGACCAACCCCACACACAGAGCCGGCATCTCTTGCGAGAGAGGCGGGTGGAGAGTGGGCAGAGTTGCAGCCTCCGCGGGCTATTTAAAGGCCCTCAGGAGTGCAGCGCGTGGCGAGACATCTGGGAGTGCCGAAGCAGTTAGTGCCGAGTCACTCAGGCAGGAACAGCTATGGCTGCAACTCAGACAAAAGCTGGTGGCAAAAGAAATGTGGCAATCCAGACAGATGCCCCACGTAAACATGTCGGTGTCCAGGCCCCTGGCTGCAGGGAGTGCTGGAGCTTTTCACTTGGAATACAGAACTGCAGGGACAACATCTGTGTTCGCTGTGAGCAGGTAAATGATCTGCTCAGCCTGGTAGCTGAGCTGAAAGAGGAGGTGGAAAGGCTGAGGACTATAAGGGACTGTGAGAGGGAGATGATAGACTGGTGGACTCAGACCCTCCCACCCCTGAGGGAAAGGCAACAGGATCCCCTAGGCTCTTGCCAGCAGGTAAGAGGAGGGGACCTAAGAGACAGGGGGAAATGGAAACAGGTCCCTCCTCGGGGAGGCAGGCATATCTCCTGCCAGCCTCCCTTGCCTCCCCAGTTACCACTGCTCAACAGGTATGGGGCTTTGGAAACTGAGGGCCAGGCAAATGAGGATGGAAAGGAAGGACCATCTAGGGAGACATCCAGGGTGAGTCAGTCACCTGCACACCTTAGGACTAGTTCAATCAAGAAAAAAAGGAGGGTACTCATGGTAGGTGATTCCCTTCTGAGGGGAACTGAGGGCCCCATATGTCGACCAGATCCCCCTCACAGGGAAATATGCTGCCTCCCTGGGGCCCAGGTTAGGGATATTACTAGGAAACTCCCTGGTCTGGTGCAGTCCTCAGACTACTACTCACTTTTGGTCACCCAAGCAGGCAGTGATGAGACCAGAGGGAAAAGTCCAAAAGCAATTAAAAAGGAGTTCAGGTCATTAGGGAGATTGGTTGCAGGATCGGGAGCACAGGTAGTGTTTTCCTCGATCCCTTCAGTGGCAGGGAATTACACGGAAAGAAACAGGAAAACACATCTGATTAACAGATGGCTTAGAGGCTGGTGCCAAAACCAGAATTTTGGGTTTTTTGATCATGGGGAGGTTTACATGGCACCAGGTCTCCTGGCAACAGGTGGGGTTCAGCTGTCTCAAAGGGGAAAAAGGATCCTTGTGCATGAATTGGCAGGGCTCACAGAAAGGACTTTTAACTAGATTTGAAGGGGGAAGGGGACAGGACTGGGCTGGCCAGAGAGGAGCCCCTGCACAGCATGCCGGTGCTGGTGGGATGGTGTGCTGGTAAGGCCATTCAATATGCTGTCTCAGTTGAGGTTGGGGATCATGATGCATCCATTTGGGGAATCAATCAGATCAACCAGGCTTGGCACCAAGGCTCCTTACCTACCACCAAAGACAATGACGAAAAGGCAGCCAATGCTGGGGTTGTGTATGACAAGGGTATATCCTCCCACTCTCCTCCAGGAAAACCTCTCTGAAATGCCTATACACTAACGCACACAGTATGGGGAACAAGCAGGAGAAACTAGAGATCTGCGTGCACTCTCAGGACCACGATCTCATTCCAATTACTGAGACATGGGGGAAAGCTCACATGACTGGGACACTGTCATGGATGGCTATGTCCTTTTTAGGAAAGATAGGTCAGCAAGGCAAGGAGATGGAGCTGCTCTTTATGTGAGAGAGCAACTGAAATGTATCAAGCTTTCCCTGGGGGTGGATGAAGAGTGAGCTGAATGCTTGTGGGTGAAGATGAAGGGGCAGACTAATATGGGAGACACTGTTCTGGATATTTACTACAGGCCACCTGATCAGGATGAGGAAGCTGATGAGGCCTTCTACAGGCAGCTGGAAGTAGCCTCACAATCACAGGCTCTGGTTGTCATGGGGGACTTCAATTACCCTGACATTTGCTGGAAAAGCTACACAGCCAGGCATGTGCAGTCCAGGAGGTTCCTCCAGTGCATTGATAATAACTTCTTGATCCAGATGGTGGAGGAGCTGACAAGGAGAGGGGTAGTGCTGGACCTTGTACTGATGAACATGGAGGGACTTGTGGATGTGAAGGTAGGGGGCAACCTTGGGTGTAGTGATCAGGAGATGGTGGAGTTCAGAATCATAGGCAGCAGGCACAGAGCCACAAGTAGGGTCACTACCTTAGACTTCAGAAGGGCTAACTTTGGCCTCTTCAAGGACCTGCTTGGAGAACTCCTGTGGGATAGGGCTCTAGATGGTAGGGGAGCCCATGAGAGGTGGTTAATATTCAAGCACCATTTCCTCCAAGCTCAAGACCAGAGCATCCCAAAGAGTAAGAAATCAAGTAAGAGAGCTAGGAGGCCTGCATGGATGATCAGGGAGTTAATGAATAAACTTAAGAGGATGATGGAAGTATACAGAACATGGAAGAAGGGGCTAGCCACTTGGGAGGAATACAAAAATGGTGTCAGAGGATGTAGGGATGAAATAAGGAATGCTAAGACCTCCTTAGAACTAAACCTGGCAAAAGAGGTCAAGGACAACATGAAAGGCTTTTTCAAGTATATTGGAGGAAAAAGAAGACCAGAGGAAATGTTGGCCCACTGCTGAATGAAACGGGTGCCCTGGTGACTGAGGATATGGAGAAGGCAGAGTTACTGAATGCACCTTTGCCTCGGGTCTTTACTGCTAAGACCAGCTCTCAGGAGTTCCCGAGCTTGAAAACCATCGAGAAAGTCATGAGGAAGGAAGGTTTTGCTTCAGTTGAAGAAGACTGGGTTAGAGGTCAATTAAGCAAACTGAATATCCACAAATCCATGGGCCCTGATGGGATCCACCCACGAGTGCTGAGGGAGCTGGTGGAAGTCATTGCTAGGCCACTCTCCATAATCTTTGAAAAGCCCTGGAGAAGAGGAGAGGTGCCTGAGGACTGGAAGAAAGCCAACGTTACTCCAATCTTCAAAAAAGGCAAGAAGGAGGACCCAGGTAACTATAGGCCGGTCAGCCTCACCTCGATCCCTGGAAAGAGGATGGGACAACTTGTTCTTGGTGCCATCTCAAAGCATGTTGAGGAAAGGAAGCTAATCACGAGTAGTCAGCATGGATTCAACAGGGAAAGTCATGATTGACCAATCTGATAGCTTTTTATGATGGCATCACTAGATGGATGGACAAGGGGAAGGCAGTGGATATGGTCTATGTTGACTTCAGCAAAGCTTTTGACACGGTCTCCCATGGCATCCTCATAGGCATCACTTTAGGAAGTATGGACTGGACCATTGGGTGGTGGATTGGGAACTGGCTGCAAGAAAGAGCTCAGAGGGTTGTGGTCAATGGGGCACAGTATAGTTGGAGGCCTGTGGCTAGTGGCATCCCCAAGGGGTCAGTGCTGGGTTCAGCACTATTCAATATATTCATCAGTGGCCTGAACAAAGGGATAGAATGTACTCTCAGAAAGTTTGCTGATGATACCAAACGGGGAGGAGTGGCTGCCATGCCAGAAGGCTGTGCTGCCATCCAGTGAGACCTGGACAGGCTGGAGAGCTGAGCCTGGAGAAAACTAATGCAATTCAATAAGGGCAAGTGTAAAGTACTGCATCTGGGGAAGAATCACCTCCTGTTCCAGTACAGGTTGGGAGCTGTTTTGTTGGAGGGCAACTCTGGGGAAAAGGACCTTGGAGTCCTAGTGCACAACAGGATGACCATGAGCCAACAGTGTGTCCTCATGGCCAAGAAGGCCAATGGCATCCTGTGATGCATGAAGAAGAGCGTGGCCAGCAGGTCGAGCGAAGTTATCCTCCCCCTCTACTCTGTGCTGGTGAGGCCTCCCCTGGAGTACTGTGTCCAGTTCTGGGCTCCTCAGTTCCAGAAGGACAAGGAGCTACGGGAGAGGGTCCAGCACAGGGTCACTAAGATGATGAAGGGCCTGGAGCACCTTCCATATGAGGAATGGCTGAGAGAGCTGGGTCTGTTGAGCTTGGAGAAGAGGAGGCTGAGGGGGGATCTTATCAATGCTTACAAATATCTAAAGGGTTAGTGTCAGGAAGATAGGGTCAGACTCTTCTCAGTGGTGTCCAGTGACAGGACTAGGGGCAATGGCCATAAACTGGCAAAGAGAAGGTTCAAACTGAACATGAGGAAACACTTCTTCACTGTGAGGGTGACAGAGCACTGGAACAGGCTGCCCAGAGAGGTGGTGGAGTCTCCTCTGGAAACTTTCAAAAGCCACCTGGACTTGTTCATGTGTGATCTGCCCTAGGTGATCCTGCTCTGGCAGGGGGTTGGACTAGATGATCTTCCAACCCCTAACACTGTGAATCTGTGGAATATTAGCAGAGGTGGCGACAGCTTGTTCATGAAGGACAACCATGGCAAGGACCAAAAAGTAACAAGGTTCTACATTGTACTTTGGGAACAGTGCATTTATTCTGAAATACAAGAACATCTAGTAGAGTAGACTGAAGTTAAGATGAAAGGCAGGGAAGAAAACAACAAAGGCAGTGTTATAGGTAAAGCAGATTCTCAAATTTTGAAGAAAATACAGACTTTTCTTCTTAACTAGTTACCTCAACTACCCAAAAGACAGCCTATGATGATAAAACATAAGAATTTATGAACTGAAGCACTTGGTGAGAAAGTGATGCAACACCTACTGGAAGTATGCAAGCATCTTTGTTGCTTAAGAAAGTTGAGAAGGTTACACAGAAATTTTAGTCATTTTATTCTGACTAAAAATGGAGGAGTTAGTGTTGAAAATAGAGATCTGATTAGACAATTGTGTCACAACCACAAAACAATTAAATTTAGCATTGTAAGAATAGCAGAATTCTGAGTGTGACAGGATGTGGATAGTGGACTTGGGAGAGGCATCAGAGAACAAACAATAAAATGTCCTTAGAATACAAGGCCTCTGAGAAGAGACTGAAGGAAATGAGTTTGTTTAGTCCCCGAGGGGGGGGAGGGTAGGGGGTTTGTGTGTGGAAATCAGACTAAAACAGCAACTAAAATTACTGAGATTAGATTTTGGGGGTGGGAGGTGTCTCCTTATATAGAGACCCAAGAAGAGTTTAGAAAACTATCTCATCAAGGATGACTCGATACACAGAGGAATGAGTTATATTCATGTTTGGAAAAAACACTGGCCCTATATTTCCACATTAGTGAAATTTATAGCCTTCTTTAAAGCAAGAAAATCAAAAGATTCAGCTCTACATCTTTCAGCAAGGTACTTATTACTTCCAAGTAAATTAAATAGAAAGATTTAGGTAAGAAATGGATTGTATGTAAAGGAAATTGTAAGAAGTCAAATTGGAGCACAAGGTCTCACAATACCTAAGGTCCTACTAAGGAACCATAACAGCCCACAGCAGAATTGTGAAAAACAAGTTACCCTGCTGCTCTGGCATGTGGTCCAGCACACATGGTAAGAACCTGACCATGATGAGTTTGATCTAGTTAGAGATCTGGGCCTAAAACAGAATAATTATACATAGTAATTGAAAAATGTAAACCAAGTACAACCACTCTAACCTGGTAATAATAGGTGAATTTGGGGCTGCCAAGCCACTCACACTGAGGCATATCTGTTGATAACACTACATAAGGCTTACATTGTCTGTATAACAATAAGAAATACGGAATATGGGTATGGATGTAGCAAAACTGGAAGCAATGCCAAAAAAGTGATTGTGAGAGAGCTGTTCACTTGGGAAGAGTTTTGGCAGAAACACGGAGGTGCAAGGGTAATGAAAAGCTGGACCCAAACTCAGAAAAAAAAAAAAAAAAAGAGAATAAAACACCAACTAGAGTATAAAATGCCAAATGGAGTGAAGAAAAAAGGAAGGTGGGTCTTCCAATGGTAGACATGTGGGCACCTTCAGATGGTAGTAATTAGGACATGGGAATTCAAGTCCATGAGGAAAAAATCCCCTTGGATGACATGCTAGAGTTTCCATCAAGTTTATGTCTGTAAACTTGATGTGGCAGAGGTGGATAGTACTGAATTACAGCTTTCTGAGTAATCACACAGATGATTCCTTAGAATCTGCATTCTGTAACATTAGAAAACTGTAAATGGGTATATTTGATTGCATAGGGTATAGATTATTTCACTGCTCTACCTATTTCCTCTTAGAGTGTTCATTAATCATCTTAATAGTTCACATCAGCTAAGTCCCAAGTTTCCATTCCAAAGGAGGGAGTGTCAAACCTTGGCAGTAACAGAAATTTACATAGCAATTATTTCTCATGTTCTTATAGGATGTACAAGTGAGGTTATGTGATAAAATCTCACCCACAAAGCAGCACAGAGAACCAACAGCAGGGGTGAAGCCCAAATAATATGCTGCCCCAGCTACCCATCTCCCCCCATCCCATCCCATCTCAGGAGCCATCAGCCTATCAAAGAGCCATCTCCACAAGCCCACAGGAGCACAGGGGCAAACAATTGCAGACAAGCACCCAAACTACAGGCTCCTGAGGAAGGAACACCCTGTCTGGGCCCCTTCCAGGCCTGACCCAGGAGATCCTAAGCCCCCCTGTCTAGGTGCAAAACCCACCAAGATGAGTCCTGGGGAGCAGCTGTCTGGATCACTTTTCAAACTAAGTTGGGCTGCTGCCCAGGGGTGTGGGATGAATTATGGGATGCAAGGGAAGAACACAGGGTGATTACACAGGACTCATTACATGAAATCTAGGGGCAGAATGAAAGACAGGAAGAGAGATGGATTTAAGCAATTTGGTGAGAATGAGTGTGGAAAGACAGAGGAGTGAGGAGATAAAGAAGGGCTAATGGAGTATAAATAGTAGGCTGGTCAGTACACTTATCTGGCCATGCTCTGTGCCTGACCAGTGCAGTCTGTCCTGTTTTCTTAACACTTTTCTAACTTGTTCCTGCATGAGGAACTGTCTACATGATGTGCATATGGGGATCTGAGTGCCAACCACCAGCTGGAGGGCCCTGTGTCCCTGGCACCAGCCTCATAGCATGTGGAGTGAGCTGCTGAGCAGAACTGAGACGGGGGCAGAGGTGCTTTTAGCAGCCAGCCCTGGGTGGGAGAGATCCTCTGCATCTCCAAAGGTGAGAGCACAGTGGGGTCAACTATAGGACCAGGAGAGTCCTGGTCAATCCTGTGTGTGTTTGTGTGTGTGTGCATGCACACGTCCATTCAAGTGACACGGTCATTACTGACTGGATGGATATGGGACCATGGGGCAGCAGCAGTCCCAGATCCTGCAGGCTGATGGATCCAGCATGATCTGTTCTCCTCTAATAGTGTAGTATTAAAGCAGATATTGACAAGACTGTACTTGCTCTATAAACCCAATACACAAGGCATCATAGAATCATGGAATGGTTTGGTTTGGAAGGGACCTTAAAGATCATCTAGTTCCAATGCCTGTGCCATGGGCAAGGTCACCTTCCACTAGAGCAGGCAGCTCAAAGCCTCATCCAGTCTGGCCTTGAACACTTCCAGGGATGGGGCATCCACTTCTCCGGGAAACCTGTTCCAGTGCTTCACCTCCCACTCTGTGAAGAATTTTTTCCTGATATCTAATCTATATCTATGCATTTTCAGCTTAAACCTGTTACCCCTTGTCCTATCACTACAGGTTCTTGTAAAAATTCCCCCTCCAGTTTTCTTGTAGGCTCTCTTCAGGTACTGCAAAGATGCTCTAAGGTCTCCCTGGAGCCTTCTCCAGGCTGAATAAGCCCAACTCTTTCAGCCTTAAATGCACTGTAATCCTACCAAGCTAAATCAAAATCAGTTTGACTTATGTAATTACTGGTTAAAACCATATTAAATATAGAATTAACGAACATGAAGTATTTCTACTAATGACCACTAAAAGTGTTTTTGAAGGAATGTTGAAAGAGTCCAATTTTCTCCACTAAGACCAACAAAGAAACAGGTGGCTGCAATGCTTAAGCAATTTCCATGATAAACCATGTGTCACTGCTTCAAGTTCATAACATTTTGATTATTTTTGTACTACGACAGTGTCGTGGTTTAAGTCTGGCTAGCAAAATACTGTGAAGCCGCTCTCACAAATTCCCCCTCCCCTCCTCCAACAGAGGGGAAGAATCAGAGGAAAAAGAAATAAGGAAGCTCGTAAAATTGAGATAGGAACTATTTACTAATTAAATCTAAATCAATATACACAGGTACTACTACTAATAAATAATTAAAATAGTAGAAAATAAAACATATAATACAATATGATACTATTTCCCACCAAACACTGACCAATGCACACCCAGATGTTGTGTGATGAAAATCAGACCCAGATAGCCTGAGAACCACAGCCTGAGAGCGAACGCAGCTTGAGAGCCGCGGCCAGAAGGCCGGAGCCTGGGAGCTGACACAGCAGATTCCAAACGAACCCTATCAGTGATAGCCTGGCCAGGAACTCTAAACAACCCACCATCTCCCACACAAATGATCCAGCACAGGAGTTAGCAAAGCAGCTAACGCAGGAGGGTTAGCAAGCTCCCCGGAGAGATGAACAAGGGAGTAAGGGAGAGAGTAATGGGAAGAGTAATGGCTACTGGACCCCTTCCCCGCCCAAGAGAGACCGGTACATGACATACTATGGAATGAAATACTTCCTTGGTCAGTTTAGGTCAGCTACAGTATCTGAAGCAGACAAAAGACCCTGAATCCAGTACAGGCCATCCCCAGCACCAGCTGAGGCCTTATCAATGTTTTTCTTAGCAACTTCTTAGTAACTGCAGTAAAGGGAGTTAACCCTTTCCTGACTGAGCCCAGCACAGACAGAAAGGGATGCTTCTACAGCCAGCCGTCAGAAATTCTCAGTTTCTATCTAATCCCTTCCTGAAAGTGGGCAAGTCACACATAATGTCTCCTTTAGTTTCTCTTAACAAACAAATAGCATGACACAAAAATTTATCAGGTTATTATACTGCAGTGAAAATTAATCACTGCTTAATTGTAGGGAATTCTGAAAGTGACAAGGACAATTTGCACCAACAAGTAGTCCTAAAATGACACAGCACTGACAATATGAAATACAGTTGGTAAGGGTAAGAGAAACAATATTTTGAAATACAATTTCTATAAGCATAGGAAACAGTTGCACCCTATTTCCTTCATCTATGTTATTTTTGTAGCAGGGACAAAAATAAAGCTTAAAACAAGGTCAGTCTACTTAAACACTCTGTTTATAAGTACAAAAATGATATCATGCTAAAACAAATCTCCTGAAGATAATAATCTGGGAGAATCTATGAGAAATGTGGACTTGGTAAATATGTGCAGTAATGAAACATATCTCAAGCACATTATTATATGTGATGTGAATTTTTCACTGCAAGTTAAATTAGGCGTACTGCAGCTGACTAAGATTTAAATATATATGAATAGCGACTGTGAATTTAACTGTAAAATTTCACCAAATTCTCTGTGCACCCTGAAAGAAATGCATGAGGTTAGGAATAGGATTATTTTATTTTCTTTAAATCAAACTGAACTTGAAATCAGGTATGTGTACAAGATAGTGAAGAGGTGTCACAAATTGAGTAACCCGAGTTCCTCTTCGCGATGCAAGATCATAAGGTCCTCCAAGTATTAAACAGCTGGCAGCAAGTTGAAGGGATGCAGCTTATTGTTTGAAGTTGATGCTGTATTTTTCAATAAAACTGCAGAATTTCTCAATTTATATGGTTTAGGACTGCTTGAGACGCCCTACCTGCCGTAGCCTCGCTGAGGTGAATGGGCATTACAAGGAGGCCAGATTCCTTGTAAATGTCTCTACATATTTCAGTTTACACTTCTATCGGCAGTTTCACAGCAGAGCAGTTCCACTGTCACTGCAGGGTAGACCCACATTCTCTTCAGAAGGCTTACAAACCAAGACACAGACTGATCCCCTTAATCTACATATGCTGCCTATCTAATCTTGTCAGTGGCTTCAATAACAGCTCCAGGAATGGCTGCAGGCTTTGTCACTTGCTACAAAAGATTTTAAATCCCAGTTCTTTCTCCTTTAAAAAATTGCTTGAATAAGTGACATGAAAATGGCAAATCCTTCTTCTGGTAGAATTCAATAATGGCTTGTATTAAGCACACTCAACTCAGTACAGTGGGGTGACAAAGAGAAAAGGTTGAAAAACCTTCCAAATACAAAGTTTTGCATTAACACTGCCTCCTTACAACCCATTAACAAAGACTATATAGTTTTCAAGACATAGGATTTAAAAACCTATACTCTCACAGACACTGGTCTCAATTATAAGGGATTACTATCACCTGCTTTAAGCAATTTATTTTCTAATTCCACGGACAGTGGGGAAGGCAAGCTTAAAAGAGTTTGTCCTTAGAAAAAAGTATCAGATCTTTCCTTCCAAACAGTAATCACAGACATAAGTCCCAGATTCTCAGCTAACTATACAGTCCCAAGAGATTGGATTTTGATGAAAGCATAACAGGCAGCATAACAGTTGGCTTCCTGAAACACAGACTGCTATTTCACACAGCAAACTTGTGCACTGTTCCCAGTGATGATACATGACTATTCAAAGTATAAACAACAGGTTGTCATCCACACGTTCACTTTCTCAGCATACAGTCCCAGAGCTGCATGCACACGGAGATACAGGAAAAAAACTTTTAAATATTTAGGATCACAAATTGCAGGCACACTAGCAGGCTGAGTGAGTGCAGTGTATAGACAACTATGCTGTATGGAAAAACTTAAAAGATCAAGTCTATCCATTTCACACTTCTCAAATGCAGCTGAGTGAAAAAATAGTCTCAATCTGACAAACTCTCATGACGTCAGTCACGGAAGTAGACCGAACAGCCCATGCTACGAAACAAGCAAATCTCTGTGTATGCTCGGAAGGATCTATTCTTGTAGTCCTCCCTTTGATTCAGGAGTCCAACAAGGTAGGAACCTTACACTGTGTAGCATCTAGCTCTACACAAGACAAATAACAAACACATCAGAAAAAGGAATTCTAACGTTTTTTCAGTTGATTGTAAGTATACCTTCGCAACATGCTTTTCAGAGGTGTCCTGGGAAGACTGGAAAAGTACTTTTAACACCTGGGGTTTAGTCTGAAATACTTTTAATGTGAACTAGTTTAAATAAACATAGTAGAAAAACTGTCCATTTCTTGCTTTCTCCTTCTTGGCTTCACTTCAGAAATACACTGAGGACTGTTCTTCTGAATGCAAGTGTTGTTTTGCCATTCTGTTCTCTATTTTATGTACAAGTTCAGTGTTGAGCAGAAATCCACAAAGGACCAAAGTTTAAATTTCAGATAAAAGCTACTAGGCACAAAGAGAAGAGGAGTACTGAATTTGCAAAAACAATTAATTGTGAAAACCTGTAAGGACCTATAAGGCCAGGATAATCAAAGCAAAGATACAATTTAGATTAATGAAATATCCAATTGCATTGACTTCATTGTTTAGACTGCTTGTTTATTGCACATCTTAATGCCCTCTAGACTAGTGCATCTTAAGAGTCACTGCTCAAGAACTAGGCACCAGTTTTAATTCCTGTAAACACATCTTCATGGGCCAAGAGGGCAGTAAATATGCTTCCTCATGTATTGGCCAAAGGGAAACAATTACATATATTCAATACAGAGGGTTCTTTAGCCAGAATTATTTCTGGTTAGAGATCCCAGGAACTGAGATCAAAATTCAGTCAGCAAACCAAACAAACTTGCAACCAAAACCACAAGATCTAATTCAGATATCAACAGGACTCTCACAGTCAGAAACAACAAACAGACACAGAGGCAGTGCACAGGATATAATTAGGACAAGCCTTCCTGTTCCTTACAAGAGTCTAGAAAAGAAAAAAAAAAAAAAAAATTGATCTTAACAAAATAAAAGCTCGAGAAGTTAGAAGTAAAAAAAAAACCCACAACTTTTTTAAATTGAAGGATGATGTTGATAAAAGGACAAACAGGCATAAATACAGTCTAGACAGGAAATAACAAGTTGGTTCTGCAGCATCTTTCAAATGGGAGTTCTAGTGGAAGCAATAAAAAACCTTAAACCACAGCTGTTTTTCTAACACCAAAATTTTATGTAAGGTATTATCTGAGACATCAGAAACTAGTGAAAACACACTAAATTGCTGTAGCATGGTATTTCTGGGTAAGTACCCCTCTCTCCTTGTTTTGAAAAGATAAATCTGTACTTCTGAATGAAGAAGTCCTTGAAATGATGTGAGGTTGAGAAAGCATCACAACACGCGCTCTATGGTTTTATACTTCTTCCTAAGCATTCATGCCTACAAACAGGACACATAGATAATGGACTTTACTCACACGGTAGAACTATTCTTGTGAGCTTTTTTTAATCAATGCAGTTTTGTTAAGATATTTGCAAAAATGCTACAGTAATGCAATGTAGTTCTATATAGCTACACTCAACTGACAAGCATTTAGCTGAACAATATTTCCACAACATGCCTTCTTCACTAATAAAAGGCATATCACAAGCTGGTTTTTCAGCAGTGGCATTACACAACAGCCATGGCACTGTGGCAGGCAAAACAATCTTGACTCAGGGACATTTACTTCATTTCACCTATTGCTAATTAAACAAACTTCTGATTACCGATTTGGGTATTGAGAAAAAAACATAACAATTAAACACTTAGGGAAACACTTCTCCCCTCTCCAAGCTCAAGTTCAGTCCAACACCCTTCCCTGCTCTCCCCCCCACTCCAGTCTCAATTTCTCTTGTTTTCACTGCATGTTACACTTAGTCCATCCCAATTCCTATGGTCAAGTAACAGGCAGCGCAGGAGGTTGGAGCTCGTGATGTACGTTCTTTTCCCCACTGCTCCTTGCTTCCTGCTTGTCTTTCTTGACCGCTACTTGCTTCTAACTAATTTCCTCCATTCCAACTTGAATTCCTCCATGGGCTGCAGTCTGTCAGGGTTGTCCTTGCCTGGGTATGAGTCCTGCAAGACCTGTGATCTTTAGAGGCAAATTACCCAAGCCTGGATTGCTTGGGAGTTGCAGTCCCTTGGATGTCACACGTGTGTGACAGAAGGAGATGACTCACACTGGACAACAGTGCACCTACAGCCACATGTCTCTCCCTTGCAGCAACCACCCTCTTAAATAAGTCTGAGCAGCAATGCCATGTGCTTCCCTGACTGGCTGAGGTTTTGGTACACAACAGGTTTGTTTTAATGAGCTTTAGACCGCGGTGTATGTGGCCATGACTGGCTGTACGGGGTTTACATGGCAAGGTTTTGGTAGCCAGGGGGCTGCAGGCCTTTATGAGAAGAGACCTGGGGCTGCCTTATGCCATGTAAAAGAGCAATTCATGAAGATCTGTATCACACTGGAGGGACCCCAAGACAGAGCAGTGGAAGAGTGTCAGGAAGAAGGAGCAGCAGGGAGATGCTATGGACTGACCATATAACCCCCCTTTCCCCATCCCCCTGCACTGCACAGGGTGGCAAGAAGGCAGGAGAGTCATAAATAAAGGAGTGAAGTTAAGGCTAGGAAGAATGGGGTAGGGGAAAAGTAGTTTAGTTTTGTCTTTTTTTCTCACCATCCTACTCTATTTTAAATTGGTAATAAATTACATTAATTTTCCCCAAGTCAAGCCTGTTTTGCGCAGGACAGTAACCTGTAAGTGATTTTCCTATTCTTTTTCTAAACCCTTGAGTTTTTTCACCTTATTTTCTCCCCCTGCCCTGTTGAAGAGGGGGAATGCAAGAGCAGCTGGGTGGGCAGCTGACAGCCAGACAATCGCCACACTAGCACAGGGAAGTTCATGGTCTCGGCACTGCTGATATCCACTTCCTTTTGTCCAATTCTGTAGCACTGCCAGCAGCTCTGCCACACCTGCAGCAGGACTCAGCTTTTGCCCTTTTAAAATTTCATCAGGTGACTGCTGAGTGTCTCTGAAGAGCAGGCTTGCCCTCCAATATGGGTCCCGCCATCACCAAGAATCTGGAATAAAAACTCCTTAAACAATAAGGCAGTATTAAGAAGCAGGCATTCTTTATTAATGGCCAGGTGTGGAGGGGAGTTGTCTCACCAACAATGCTCACTTAACTCGTGCAGCATGCTGATTATATAGGATATAATGACACATAGTAAACAGATTCTCATACATAGTCATATCAATTCCCGTAATTAATTTTCTTAATCCCACCTTTTTCCGGTCATGTTTGTTTTGTCTTTAAGTTGAGTCAAAGGGCTGCTTTTACAACCACCATGGACCACCGACTCAAAAGAAAGACCCCTCAATGTCCTTGCCTTTTGGCTCACATTACAATTTTAACACGCTTGAAGGCCCCTTCACAATGTATCCTTGAGAACACCCTCGTCAACAGGGCAATAAATTGCCCTTACTGAACAGCTTAACACTGGTACCTAGTCAGGGAGCTTATCCCTCGAACAGAACTCTGGTTATGATTATTACTGGCCTATGTGGCCTTGGCCTGGGACTGTACAAAGGACTTTAAGCAGCTTTTAATAATACAAATTTCATTTTTTTTATATCTGATCTTTTCATCTGAAATATGCTATTCAATATCACCCCCAATATGGTGTCATTTGCTAAAATGTATCAGAGTGCCTTTTGTCCTCTCCTCTGGGTCACTGAGCCAGATGTTGAAGACAACAGGTCCCAGGACACACCTCTCTGATACCACTCTTGTTATCGGCCTCTAGACAGCACATGACCCATTAACCATGACCTCTAAGGCCAACCATCCAACCAGTTTTTTACCCACCTGATTGTCTCCCCTCCCAGACTACAATGTTCCAGTTGGATAGATGAATATTCTAGGAGACAGTGTTAAAACCTTGGTAGAGTGAAGGAAAGCATCATCCATGGTTCTCCCATTGTCTGCAAACCCAGTCATTTTTATCACAGAAAACAATGCAGTGGGTCAGGCATGATCTACCCTTGGTCTATCCATGCTGACTGCTCCTTATGCCTGACTCCTCCCTCACATGCCCAGAAATGTGTCTCAACAGGACTCATTTTTCCAGGAACAGAAGACTGTAGTCTGATTTTTGAAGATAAGTGCAACATTTGCCTTTCTCAGGTGGAGGGGGACCTTTCCCAATTTTCATGACCTTTCGAAGATGACAGAACAGCCTTGCAAATCCTTCCAGGTCAAAACTTGACTTCTGGAACACAGACAATATAAAAAACTTCTGTGTATTCACTAACCACCTAAAACTAAAAAATATGGAAAACAGTTGTACTTGAACCAGAATAATGACTGATTGCTAATTTTTAGCATCCATTTACTTTGTTTTGATTTGATATATGATCATTTTGCTTTTGTATTGTAAAAGAAAGAATTCCAATTTGAAACACTTTCATAAATTTAACTATACTGTTCCCTCTGAAATCTCTAGAAACCTCATAACACACCAGACATACAGAATTCACATACACCATTCAACATACAGAAATGCTGAGGTTAACTAATTACATTACCCATTCAGTTATACTGAGGCCCTCTGTAATACTACAGGGAGAGGTAGAGGACAAGAATCTGAGCAGAATGGATTTGTGGATTATATTTGCAAAATAGTACCCAACATAAGGCAGTTCACTCTCCCTTCCTGCATAAGCCATTTCCATTTGTGTTCTCTCAGGCATACTGTTCTGTTTGTGCCATGAACCGAATCATATTGCTATTCTCAATTACTTAAGAGATATGACAGTATTTCGCAGCAAACCAATCTCCTTCAAATTTCTTAAATTCCTCTGGGAGTTATCTTGGACATTTTCTCTAAGATAGAATTACTCAGTAAACAAAAAGAGAGACAACAGTGCTGGTTTTAGAGACAGCACCCAGGAAAAGTGAGCAACAACATCAGCCTCCAGAACTGACTACTCCAGGCTTCAACTGTGGCTTCGACACTATTAATTTGCAAACATCTACTCTCTTTTTAAACTGCAACACAAAACTTGCATTCAAAAAAACCAAGGAAACAGGCAGGAAACAAGTTATAATCGCAGCTCATAAATGTGTCCTAACCCAGCCCATGCTCCACCATAAATGAAGGCTTCTTGTCAGACTATCAACTACACAGGATCCATGTCAAGTGAAAATCCTTCACATATATAGACAAGTGTAGATGCTTTAGATCCTGACAGGAAGAGGCTCAGACGATCTCAGCTTTCCAGGGTTTCATATCTGCTTGCAAAGCAAGAAAGCCAGACTCCTTCCAGTCCACCTCCAGATTACCCATGTGTAAAGAGAATGCTCAGATGTGTTACAACTTCTAACCAACATGGAAGACAGCTAGAATTCAACAAAGAATACAAATTAACAGGTTTAAAACACTAGAAAACAAGCAGCCATTACAGTGGGTTTACAGCGCCCACTTAAAACCATGAACTGTAAACAGACCCCCTTTCAGATGCCTCCTGGGTATATGTTGTAAGATTTCAGCTCAGCATCTAAATTATATACTGGAAATCTCCAGCTATAATTTTGACAAAGCCACTGGTATCCACTCAAACACATACACGGTTATTATCTTGCCTGCTACATATTACATATGAAATCTGATCAGTACGACGGAAAAAATAATGTTATAAGAGCTATAACTCAAAAGAAGCCCAAATCCCTCTGACTTTCTCTTGTCTTCTAAACCACCTTCTATTATTACTATAACAAAGTTATTTTTAACACCTGAAGAAATCCTAATGTCTCTCCTAAGGCTATACTCCTATTCCTGTTCTCTCATTACAGCAACTACCTTTCAGTAACAATACGACACTGACAAACCAACTTCCACTGTCAGTATCTGCAACCCCCACAGAGGTTTCTGCACACCTCCTACTTAGCCAACTGCTCTCTCACTGCAGTATCATGCACCTTGCCCTGGTCCCTGCTGAAAAGCACCTTCCTCTACCTTCCTTCTCTGAAGACTCAACACAATTATTTTTCTGTCCTCCAAGACCCTGTTGGTCCCTCAAGCCTGCAACCTCTCTAGTTTTAACACCGAATGACAATGGTGAGTACTACTGAAAAAATCCTGTAAAATCCACCTCAATGCAGGTTTCCATTTCAACGAGTTACTAGATTCCTCTCTGTGATCTGCATAATATGTCTTAAAATCGAGATTAAAATGAATCTCAAAGAAAGCACAAAGTGGAATTCACCCAGCCTCTTTGCAATGCCACTGAAACGAATAAATAAATCTAGGCCAGAAGTGTATCAGGAAACCCTCTGCAAAGAGAAGAAACACAATAAAATTTAAAAAAAAAAAAAAATCACCCAAGAAAGTTGACTTGACTGGTAGCGCAAGGATACCTTTGTACCTCACACTTAACAGAGGGGAAAAAAAAATAAAAGCATTGACAAAATAATCAGTCACTAAAACAGTCATAGTCTTTGAACAATTCTGCATCAGGAAGCTGAATTAAAATTAAAATAAGGAAACAAATTAATAAAATCATACATTGATAAAACAAAAATCAATCTTTAAAATTATTAAAAAATTAAAAGAGTAACTTACTATGATTAGATTCTTACATCTTTAACCTGCTTTTCAAAATAAATCTTGATACAGCATTGACAAAGAACGCCTACATCTCCTTAAGCTACTTAACCTTGTTCCACAGTTCACAACCTCTGAAAGCACTGTCATACCACTGTAAGGCCCATGTAGTTTTACACAACACTAAACATGACAGAATGTGATGCATCCTTCTTTAAAACTCCTACAGAATGAATTGTTAGTTCACTGTAACAACATACAGAGCTCCCATTACTTTAGAACATAGACACTTCACAGAAGAACAAATACTATAGTCACGAGCAGCAGGCTAAAAATCTCTTCTTCTGCCACTAACCAACAAGTTTTCACCCATGAACGGTGTGAGAAACAGGGACAAAATGCCTCAGTTCAGGTTCAGCCAGTAAACCCCACCGCAGCATACATACCTGGTTCTGCGCTCTAGCAGTAAAAACTGCAGTACTTAGAGCTAGTGTGTGATACCACCAAAGAGCATTCACCTCCTCCATGAATGACACTGAACAGCATCCTTCAAGAGAGGCATCTAAGAAACCAGCAAGTCATACGTTAAATCAAAGAGGAATTCCAACACTAACAGAAGGTCATTTACTTTAGAAGGCAGATCATTATCTGTTCCTGCAAAGATGAAGTGGAACTATTGTTTGGCACTCCTCTATCTCCTGCTTAAGCAGAATTAATAGCAATCAATTTCTGAAAATTTATCGACAGGGAAAGAATAATGGGAAATTGAACAGAATGTCAAAGCACAGACAAGAAAATTAAAGATATTCAAATATCAAATACAACAACCATAAACACTCTTCCATAGTAACTGCATACTTTCCAACATGGCAGAGTTCTTTGATACTCTACCTGAACAATCAGATATACAGAGTGAAAATGCCATGGTATTGTAGGAAAAGGATAATTATGGCGAAGTTGTGCTGGCTTATTGTTGTAAAGTGGATAAAAATGCTGGTGAGAGACACACCCAGTTACCATGATAGTACTGAGAATAAATAGTCACCACTGTATTTTCATCTGTCAATTTAGATAATAATATCCAAGATAGAAAACAAAATACAAAAAAAGAAGTCGAAATGCTATCCCTTTCCACTAAGCTATACTAATGCATTAATTTTGATAGCTTAAAATTTGTTTCATGGCAGTGAAAAGGTTATACACAAATCAGTCTGTCTAGCAAACCTATTTCTAACTGACAAGTTTTCATCTCCATAACCCACTATTCTTCACTGTCCACCAGCAGTGGCACAACCACTGCCAATGGCAGGGATGCAAAATTATTTCAAATGTTTATTGAGAAATGTCAAAAGACAAGACTTTGAAAAAGCAGAGGATAGATTATCACAAAGTTCTGTACATCTAAAGTAACACAAAATACTCTCCTGAAGAACTCATTCATTTGAAAAAACTGTGCAAATAAAAATAGTACTATTAATTGCATGATCTTTTTACGAAAGATCTTTTTTTACGCAACTGCAAAATGACAAGTGCTGAAACTAAGAAAAGCCGTATAAGGTTTGTAATAATCCTCTTCAGTAATTTTTTGTTCAAATAATCACAACTCATGTATCAGTGAGAAAGAAAAAGGGAAGTAAAACCGGAAAAGAAGTAACCATGGTCTGATATACAGTGCATTCAGAATTGCAATAGAAATTTTCTTTTTTAAAAGTAAAACATTTATAATCTATTTTTAGATACATTAATTGAAATTCTGTATGTCATACAGCATCACCTATTTAAAGACCCATACAGAACCCAAACAAACTAACACAAGTAAGCACCAAAGCCACAACCAAGAAAGAACTTCTTACACAATAAAAAACAGATGAATGTTATCTTATCTATATTTGAGCAGTTTTCTGTAAAGATCATCACCTATGTGAATTATGCATATTGTTTTTATACAAGTTCATGTTACTCAAACAAAATTGCGTAGGCATAATTAAAGCTTCATTAAAGACTTAATATATTATGTTGCTGATTTTCAACTGCTGTTTACAGAAAAGACAACAAAGACCCACACAAGCTTGTAAGATTTCAAACCTATGCATCACATTATGCTGAAAAAAACCCCAACCCTGTGATTAAACAGCCTGGAAGGTAGCCTCTTTTATTAGGGTGATAATCCACAAATAAAACTTTAAAGTGATTAAACATTTCTGCATTTTTCAGCCTTAACATTTTAGCCACTGGCCAATTTTAAATGTATTTTGTAAAAGTCTCAGAGATAATGGAATTCCTTTAAGCTTCACAGGCAATCCCAGTTCATCCTCCCAGAAAGGCAGTAAGTTGCTCAGCAGCAGCTAGCAGACTAACCTGCAGGCATGACCATAACTTCACTTTCTTCTGCTGCTTGACCAATTTTCTGGCTTTCTTGGGAGATGTGTAGTAATGATTGCAGGGAGTGGGACAAGAAAGCACCAGAGCAGTAAAAGGAAGACAGACTTATGAACCCTTATGAATCTTATCAAAATAAGGTTTCATGTGTGCTTGTATAATTCTCCCTTATGAATCTTATCAAAATAAGGTTTCATGTGTGCTTGTATAATTCTCCCTTATGAATCTTATCAAAATAAGGTTTCATGTGTGCTTGTATAATTCTCCCTTATGAATCTTATCAAAATAAGGTTTCATGTGTGCTTGTATAATTCTCCCTTATGAATCTTATCAAAATAAGGTTTCATGTGTGCTTGTGTAATTCTTTAGGCATTTTCTTCTCCAAAGTACCAGAGGAATTGCAGTCCTGTGGCCACCTTTCTTGCATCACACAGATCCCCAGTGCCAGACTTTCTTCATTTAACTAGTCCTGACTTCAGACCAGACAAGGCTCCCACATCCTCTCATGGAAACTCTTCCCCACAGCAGCACTTTCACGGCCATGCTTAAAACCTCACACTCAGCTGTCACCGCTAGGGTGGCTCTGATGCCAGTCAGAAGACCTGCCCATCCCCTCCCCAGCTTCTCTATGATGCAACACAATAAATCTGCTACACATTACAAAACACACCCCAAAATCCCATGTGAAAAGCCATATTGAAGAGCCACACAAGAGTTCTGCTGGGACATGCACAGGACATAGAAAGGTCATTTGATCTGTGACTGGGGGAGGGGGAAGTGACTGGGGGAGGGGGAAGTGACTGTGCCCATTCCTCGAGAAAAGCTGTGCTAGCCACTCCTGTGCCAGGCTTCCTAAATTTCCTTTCAATTGTCTCCAAACACAAACTAACTGTATTATGAAAGTCCTGACAGTCTGCTGCTTTGAATTATACAAGAAACTGAAAAGGCTTTAAATTTTAAAACACCTGGAGCTGACAGTTTTACATCAGCGTAGCGCGGATCAGAAAGCGTCCCCACCTTCGCCTGCTGGGTGTCTGGGGCAGCAGAGAAAGTGTGCAAGTCATGGAAAGGAAGATATTCCATTTGCCTTATCAGCTGCAGGTTTAATACAACGGATTTTATAAAAACATCCAACCATCATACTATCCAAAAGTTTAATACCTTCCCACTGTACTGAATCTACCTCCTTAGCAATCATTTCTTTGATAAACGATGCATCCGCTTGGCTTTACTCCAGGACTGATTCCTTCTAAATTTTGCAACTTGCCTACTGAACTTTGCTGGGTTCTTTCAAGACCATCAAACAAGGACAAACTGTGACAGAAAGCAAAAGATTCATGTAAGAGTAAGTGCAGAAGAGCACTTCTCAAACACAGAAATGCAGATTGAGCAGTGGCAATTCCTTGAAAACACAATTTCCCATTCACCTTATCATTCCAAGGAGAAGTCAAAAGTACACCCAGAAAACAACGCTAAATAGTGCCTCTTCCATCCCAAAAGCATATGCTGGATTTCATTACTGTTTTTTTGTATTAATCTATACATTCTGTCACTGTGGACAAACAACTGAAGAATTCTGCATGAGAAACTCACAGTGCCAGAAATACTGGCTAGATTTTGTGGAAACTTGGAAATAAACAAACAAAACAATAATTAAAGTCTTTTGGAAGATTCTATATATCATCCAAAGAAATCATCCACATTGCTAAAAGGCAGACAATTTAAAACACCTCGGTCTTTTATGTGGAAACTACTATATAACTATTGATTTAGAATACTTTTTTCAACCTACCTACATTCCCATAAATATGATCTGGATAGGAAACCTTTTCTTTTTTTAATTCCCCAATGCTTCATAAACCTGTACATAAGAGGAGAACAATTTTTAATTGCTTATAACAAGAAATACCTTATTAACACAAAAATTGCCTTACAACACCTGTCAAGAGTCCAAATTGATTATTTGTGGGTTTGGGATGGGTGGTTTCTCTTTTGCTGATGAGTTCGGTTGTTTGGTTTCATAATACTGCCCAGTAGATCTCCTAACAATGAAAGAAGAAAACGAAACAAAACAAAACAACAGCAGCAAAAAAAAAAACCCAACCAAACAAGCAAAAAAACACACCCAAACCCTGAAATTCTTCCAGCTAGAAGAATCATATCTATTATGGTGAGGAAAAGAGAAGAGTAATAAAATCCAAATCTTTCTTCAGGAAAAATGACAAGAGCACTACTTAGGAAACAGTCTACTTACTCAGCATCTGTGTTCCCCTACAGATTTCTTTGGCTGTATTTTTTCCTCATTTACAAGCAAGTGTACAAAATTTTTAAGTTATCCTTGCTTTTGGACTCATCAAAAAGTTGAGAAAGCCATTTATCAACTGAGTCATTCTGAATATCAAAGAATGCAAGAGTGACATGAATATGGTATACAGCTTAAAACAAGAAAAAAAGTTACTTAATTCTTTTTTTTTTTTTTTAGATGAGTAAACAGATGTGGAAACTTATATAGCAAAATTGCTTCCAAATACAACATAGGCGTATCCTCCAGAGATGCCCACAACACCTTAGTGCCACCTCAATTTACCATGCCAGGTAAGCCTTTGATAGTAACAAACATGGATTAAATACTAAGGATAGACCTCCAGTTGATTCTAAATAAATAACTCCACAAAACTGAATACAGCTTTATGTCACTGGCAGGATTATAGCAGAGCTACATAGACTTAAATCAGATGCCGCTAGATTGTTTTTTCCTCATTAAAATATTGTTTCTTCTACATTCCTGGAGCAAGTGAGAATCATTGCTAGGGACTTGGCTAGTTATGGTAGAAGTAGATCAGTGAGACCTGCTAAGTCAAAGGATCTTTGAGATATTTTCTATTTCCTACTCAGGTACTTTTTCAAATTCACAGGGATTTGCAACCCTGGGATCCCCAGGAAGAAAATCCCACTTTGGAAAGATGATACAGACAAATTCAGAAAGAATGCTGTTGATAATAACTTTACTTTCAGTAATTTCCACCTCAGATATTTTGGATGTCATAGCTCAAAAGCATAGCCTCAGCTGCTATCCAGGGTTTCCACAATGCCATGCTCTGCTAGCCTATCCATTGCTT
The DNA here is from genome assembly GCA_027574665.1 of Rhynochetos jubatus. Classification (NCBI taxonomy): domain Eukaryota; kingdom Metazoa; phylum Chordata; class Aves; order Eurypygiformes; family Rhynochetidae; genus Rhynochetos; species Rhynochetos jubatus. Next base: position 48,689,316 of record CM050690.1, on the reverse strand, counting down.
GGACAACACCAGTGTGCTCACCTCAACAGGACATTTCTAGGAGCTATTCTAGAGGGAGCAGTTAGTGAAAATGTAAATGGAAGTACGCAAGGAATACCTACCATCAAAATAAACTAAGCTTTTAACCAAAACAGGTCATCTCCCACACATAGAGAAGATTATTGGTTCATTACTTCTACTTACTCCCCCAACACTGAAGCAGCAATGTCACCCTAGGTTTTGTTGGTTGCTCCACTCAGGAAAAAAATAAGTGGAAGAGCACTTCCATTTCCACATATCTGTAGCACTTTTCACAGGATACTATATATACAAGTTAAACTTTTGCACAATCTTCAGTAAATTTAGTCAAAAGTTATGGAAGACTGTGAATTGCCTAAGGCCCAGGCATCAGGCAGCAGTAATTTAGTTACATGTTTTGCATTTATTTAAAAGAGAAAGTTAATGTTATTCTAAACCTTAGTAGGTTGCTGGAAGTCACAAGCTCTGCACCTGAGCTGCCATACCATTCTACCACTCTCTCAAGGACTTGTGATCTGGGTTACATACTCAACAACATCAGCAACAATTTATTATCAAACTTAGAAATACAAACCAAAACCAAATGTTGATGATTCCCTGGCAGATTTTCTGGTGTTTCTTCAAACTCCTCAAACTACTAACACAACACAGGAAAAGTACAGCTGTCTAGAAGCAAAACTGACAGGCACAGGGCTAGCACAAGCATGTAACTTCTCTGTTCCACTGAACAGGCTTCCACATCAGAAACCTTTGTTGCAGCAGTCTTTTCAGTCACCTCACCAGCGTAAGCAACCCATGCGCAGAACAGGACTATGAGGACCACACTACCTTCTCCACCCTACTTCACTGCTCTTCCAGTTCTAAAGATCTGTAGAGGTCTGACAAATTAAGGGATTTCACACGGCTTTCAGAAGCAGGAAAAAGTTCTTAAAGAGATAAAAATGTATCAGTATCTGCCGTATACTGCTTAGAGAAGCTGCTTTACTGGAGACTGTACAGTTTTTCAGCTCTGACTCAAAACTTAGCCTCTTCTTTGGCAAAAAAGTTGAGGGAGGAAGGGAAGGAGAAAAATACGTACATCCCACTAGACCATTAAATACTTGCAAGCAAAATACATCCAAGGAATTCGCTAATTCAATGACATGCTGTACAATAATTTTCTCAGTTCTGAGTAACACTGAAACCACAATACCTGATCCGCGCAATTGCAATCACACCACTGGCAACTGAAACCTCACCATTCAATGAAGTCAGGCTTGCTGCCTAATTATTGTCTTTTGGGCCTGTACAAGAATGGGTTGTGATTGCTCAACAGGCAGCACTGCCTGCTATGTATGCTGAACATATCAGAGTCATGGTTAAAACGCATAAATGTGGGTATATGCTAAAGAACATCATGAAATTCAGGATGATTACAGACAGAAATACTCCATAGAAATAATATTAACCAGTCTTCAATTACAAGCATTTGCCACAATGTCAAATTTTAAGAGCATGGGAAGCAAGATTTAGAGAGAAGTAGCAGTGAGAATCCTCAGGGCTACAGTGACACTGCTTGAACTGCCTCTAGGGAAGCAAGATGATGTTCTGAAATAGCCCACAGCATCTTGCAATCACAGTATTTACTTCACCTGTACAGGAAAAGAAGTTTGTGAACAAACACACAGCACCTTCTTTTGATATCCAGCTGTGGCAGCCAGACACCTCAGCTAGAAAGTACACTCTCCCTGGAAGGAAAATAACAATCAGAATCTAAAAAACTCTTTGTTGATCAATATTAACCCCCAAATCCTATAAATAATTTTCAAACATATTTGCCAGCAGTGTTTCAGTTACTCCAGCATTACTGTCAATCAGAGTTTCTCCTAACATTTAGAATTATTTTTCCCAATACCTTTAACTCCCAAACATACTCCTTTGTTTTACCATATTAAAAAAAAAAAAATCACTAACACCCTTCCCATGCTAGACATTATTTCATAACACTTGTACAGTGTTAATATTTCTCTCAATCTCTTTTTACTCAGCACTTGTATTGTGCTCACTCTGCCACACATTGTATATCTATCTGACCCTTACAATTTAAGTTGATTTTTCCACAGATTTTACTTTCCCTGTATTTTTTAAGGAGGAAAGTAGCACAAACTGTAGTCAGGTTTGGAATCACATCACAGATAGACCGACATGCGCAGGGCACACTAGTTAGAAGCATTCCACTCACTTGCAAAGGAAGAAAAAAAATCAGTACAAAACCATGACTATATGCAATCACACTATGATCACCTGTGAGACAGGTGATACTGACTTACCAATAACTTCTGATCTTTCTTTGCAAGGATCAAACATACTAATGTTCATTCCTAACCTCTGCTGCATGTTAATCAAATTTTACATATCAACCTAAAGCAACTGACCACCGAAAGAGTCATGGAATGCTGTTTCAAGGGCAAAACTGAAATGGAAAATAATTTAGCACATCACCAAATGGTTGTTCTAATGGAAAAAACAAACAAACAAATACACCACAGTATGAGAAAACTACATCTGGTAATAAACAAACAAACAAAAGAAGAAAAGAAAATCTGGTTACATTAGTTTCAAGGATGAAGTCATCACAGACTGTGAAAAGCAAAGCCACATCAAAGTCCCAGAGAAAGAGATCATTCAAGTTCAGGATTGGTCCTCACAGTGTTGCTGAAGCCCTTGCACCACTAAATATTCATTTCTCTAAAATGTATCTTCTGTCACTCCCTGGGAGACTATTTCAGAGTGTAGTAGACCCCAGTGTTGAAATGTTTTTTTTTTTCCAGAGCTTAGCTCTCCTTTCTGTATTTTACCTTATTGTTCACACCTAAGTCCTCCTTACCATATACATAGCTTTTATTTCCTGCTGCTTCTGCCAAGGATTTCTGGTTAGGAGGTAAGATTATTCCCCTTTAATAACGAAAGGGAGAAAACATTTCAGTCCTCTCCCATTATTAACAACCATTCCCACCCTTTGAGCCTTGAGTTACTTACTGCATGACAAACAACCTACATTGTAAGAGACACATCTAAGGCAGAATTTACAAGTTTCTAAGTTGGTTTTTTTTTCAGGCAAAGAGCTTTAATGGCAAGTTAAGTTCTAACACTGGAAACTTACTATTAAGATTCTAACATTACCCTGAACTCAGACCCTGTTTTCCCTACTGTCTCTCTTCAATTGGTCAAAAATTGGCAGAGTGAAATATTTTTCTCACAAGACACATTAAATACCACTAACCTTGGACCTCTATCATGTCTCAATTCAAACACTGAACAAGAAAAAAAAATTACTGATATAGATACAAAATGTAATTTTCACAAGGTAAACTAATAACTCAATTTCTGCTCAAAATTACTGTAATTCTTTTCTTGGCAGCATAAGGTTTACCAAGTAAAATGGAGAAAGTTTTTTTCTGCAATCCAGGGATGCATTTGTCCCTAATGAATCCATAAAACCACGCAAACCCTCGTATAAGGCAGTGTACAATCACAGCAGCAACAATAAGGTAACTTTGCTAAATAGACACTACGGAAATGCCATGCAGATGACGACAAGAGAAACCGCGTCCACATCTGTCACAATGAGATCTTCTATTTCTGTAATTTACTGCGTATCATCTTTATCAGTGTGGTAGAAGGAAACCAGACACCATCTTTTTCATGTATGTACAGTTACCATCGCTGCAATATATTCATCATTATTTAAAAAAAAAAAAAAAGGTAGAAGTGAGAAAATTTTATTTCTTTGACCACAAATTCACTAGGCCACAGAAAATTGAAAGACCGACACCGAGTCTGGACAATCAGAGCCATGCAGAACAGTAACCATCCACTGCCAAGTTTTTAGCATGAAGAGACAAGGATTTATTTAGATGCTGTATGCCACTGACTCCAAAACGTGGACTGTGAAGCTATTTCTACACAACGGTGAAGCATCTGCCTATTTTAAGTGCTAAGGTTTTCCCATTAACCCAGTTCATGATTCTCCTACAATTTCCAAGACAGAGTTATTTTTTTCTGAAACATAGGTTTCTAGATAAAATGGACACGCAGACACAAACTCACTCAACTCTCTCCCCATGTGTCCTCCACAAGTTCATCAAGTCCTTTGCAAAAGCATTTCTTCTAACCTTGATCCCCCACAGATAAAAATCCACTACTACATCATTGCTTTTCCTTGGGGCATACGTGACACTACTTGGAACTCATGAATGGGGATACATTTAGAAGCAGAAGAATTTGCCTCCTTAGGACAAAGAAGAACAAGTGGAAAACATGATGACATAACTTACAAACAAGATACAAATGGGAGGGAATAGAAAAAAGAAGAGGATTAAATCCTCACCACATAAAATTCAAAGACATTTAAAATACACAGTACCCACAGCAAAACCAGAACAGATACACATCAGATGCAATGTAAAATGTGTATGTGAGATTACCTTCCAGACCTTGTCCTAAGCATGGTGCACATACAGATTGAGCTGAAGGATGACAATGCTGTGCTTTACAAGAAATAATTCAATTTTCATATGCTACACATAGGGACAAGAAAAACAGAATTATAACTAGCACAGAGGAAGGTTTCCTCTGACGTACCGAGGGCTGAGACCAAACAATCTGTGATCATAAAGATAATCCTGGAAAACCAAATAAAAGCACTGCTACCATCCTGACAAAAACTTGCAACAATACCCATGCCATCTTATAAAATGCAAACTGAAGTTGGTATACTTTCACTCCATGTTCACTTCTGACATTAAAACGTCTCCTCACAAGCCAAAGTATCAAAAACCTCACCAGTTCTCTGTGTCAGTGCTTAGTAAGCCACAAACATCAGCACAACCAGATCTAGGAGCCACTGAAAGAAAGATCAGAAACCACTGCCTGTAAGGAAAGCGTATCTCAGCTGATGAGTAACAGAACAAAAGACAAAAATTCTAAGGCTTTAAGTCTCTCCTCAGCACAAAATGGCTTCCATATTGGCACTCTTGAAGTTTACTTAACATGTTGATCCATGTATTTTCTCTTCAGACAGAAGTGCAGCCAGATTTTCTCTTTTGGTAATAAAAGCCTGCTGGAGATCTTTAGGGGGATTCCTTCCTCTTGGTTAAAAAAGTTCATATTTCATAAATGCTGTTCTTAAACTGTTGTGTTCATAAGATCTTTGTGTGTCTTCAAAAGACTCAGTTAACAAACAAGCATACAAGAATAAACAGACTTCAGAAATTCTATCAGTCTGAATATATAATATTCAGCTACAACAGCAGGTACTTTTTACACTGCATACCAATACCAAGTCCTCCTTATGTATTTGGCATTGGCTTGGTTACAGCAAGTATGAGGTAACTCACCAGCATCCATCAAAACACACCAGACATATGTTCCAATTACAAACAGAATTTAACTTTTAAAGAGCAATGACAAGCACCAATATGGAAAGTCCTATGTTGATAATTAATTACTTACCAAAGTGTAATCACTGCTCCAATTACTTTAGTCAAAACTAATGGCAAAATTTGGTCTTGATCTTGAAACCATTTACAAAGCTGTACTGCTGCCGTGACTGCAAGAGTTCAAGAAGGGCTAGTTTGACCAGGCTGAACACAGAACTCTGCACAACAAAAATCTCAGGCAGGTTTGATTTTTTCCTAAATAATCCACTCTTGCTACCAACCTCATGCAAGCTCCACTGATACTGCCTTAACAGTTGAATGACACTTTTTCGCATTTCCAGCATCCCAATTTGTCTTCTGGGGTGTGGGAATTAGACTCTTCCCTTTCCTGTACTCTCCCTCTTACACTCACACTGAACTAGTGTTCCTGTCACCTGTAACTTCTGCCGTTGGACAGACAGACCACAGGAATGGAGCAAGGACTCTTCCTCATTGGGTGGCTCCAGTGGAGCCAAAGCACACCAAATCATACTTGAAAGATCTGATTACTTCGTATTTGCACACTTCTCTTCCCAGCACGGTCCCCTGCAGATGCCAGGTGAAGACTGATGCAATCCACACAAAGGCTTCATTGGACTTCTCCCAGAGCCACTAAAGCAGTTCATTTTATCTAGATTTTCAGGTATGCCGACTACTCAGCACCTTGCTACACCTGAAAACCAACACAAAAAAGATGCCACCAAGGTTTTTATGCTACTACACTGTAATAACTGAGATGTTGCGAAAGGCCATGAAGCTGCAGGATTCCTGTCATACACTGGAGAGGGTAAGTCTTCAATGAGTGGAGTAAATAATGTGACAGTAGATGTGCACCCAGATGGAGGAGGTTAGTCTTTAAGTGGGGTGTGTATGGTTTTTTGACACTCTTAAGCATTAATAACCGAGACACAGAAAATTATAAAAATGGAAGAACAACAGCTTTTTTATGTACTGCCATTAAGTCCCTGAAGTTCATATGATTGATTATTCAACCTTAAGAATTACTTCAGAAGTATCTTAACTGACTGAAAAAATATCTTCCTCACATCACAAGAATCCCTGAATTATTCAACCCCACCCTGTGAATTACTCCCCGGTAGTTTCACCCCCTGCTTTCAGGTGTAAGACATCTATAAAAGTATAGTACATATCCCTCAGCATTTCCAATGGCCCTAAAGTCACTGTTCTACACTGCCACTTGAAAACACAAGGCTCTTGGACAGTCATCTGGAAAAGTCTTGCTTTTCCAAATAAATGAAGTGCTGTTTCTGTGTCAAAAAGGAACTCTTACCTTACTGCTGTTTATGCTATTTTGTTATTCAGAGTGTATGTATATAAACCTTCACCACAATGCCTGTGGATGTCACCGCTTAGAAAACCATAGTTAAGAGACATATGCAGAGTTAATACTGCAGATCAAAATTGTGTTGTGAACTGCCCAGGTTCCAATATAAAACTGGAAGGAAAAAAATAGTAAAAATATCTTTGAACTTCTACCTAAGAAGTTGTTATCTTCCTGGATAGTGATGCTGAAGAAAAAATATATTTACTAAAAAATTACTTGTATACCAAAAACATGTCATATAAAAATTGCTGTTCATTGCAGTTTTAATTCCTAGAGAATCACCAAAGGGCAATCATTTTTTGGACTAGAGAACTTACCACTTTTTTGAAAGTTGACTATATGAATATTAACTGTCTAAGAGCTAGGGCTCTGCTTTTAATATTTACTTTTCATACAACTGTGTTTCCACACTGCCATTCAGTTCAAAATGCTTCTATTGGCTATCAGGGAGTAATTTATCCTGAGAGAGGTCTGACAGAGAACCAGATCTCCCCTAGGCAATGTTTTGCTATTCCTGGAGCAAAGAGCTAAGAGCTACCTGATACATTACTGGGACTACTTTTATCTCAAATAAGCAGTGGAACATGCAGTTTATAGACATCCTAATCAATTTATTTTTCTCTTCTCCTTCCAGCTTATTTTGCTTTCTTTGAGACAAAGATTTTGTTCAAGAGGCTGAGATATCCTGGCTCCCAAACCAGAAATAATCAAGTCAGTCAACTAGAAAATCCTAGTTCTTTTTAATAAAGTAGTTAGATTTGCATACAGAGCATGTTTTGATGTACTGTATGTTAAAGCATTAAATGTGTGTAACTCCTGAAACATAGGTGTTTTTTCTGTAGAACCACAGAATGGTTTGGGTTGGAAGGGACCTTAAAGATCATCTAGTTCCACCCCCACTGCCATGCGCAGGAGCACCTTCTGCTAGACCAGGTTGCTCAAAGCGTCATCTAGCCTGGCCTTGAACACTTCCAGGAAAGAGGAATCCATAGCTCCTCTGAGCAACCTGTTCCAGTATCTTATCACCCTCTCCAGGAAGAACTATTTCTTGACAGCCAGTCTAAATCTACCTGCTTTCAGTCTAAAGACATTGCCCCTTGTCCTGTCACTACAGGCCCTTTTAAAAGGCCTCCCTCCATCTTTCTTGTAGGCCCCTTGAGGTACTAGAAGGCTGCTATAAGGTCTCCCTGGAGCCTACTCTTCTCCAGGCTGAACAAGCCCAACTCTCTCAGCCTGTCCCTATAGGAGAGGTGCTCCAGCAGTACTACAGGTGAGGTCTCACGAGAGCAGAGCAGAGGGGGAGAATTACCTCCCTTGACCTTCTGGACATGCTTCTCTGGATACAGCCCAGGACACGGTTGGCTTTCTGGGCTACCAGCACACACTGGTGGCTCATGTCCAGCTTTTTATCCACCCCTACCCCCAAGTCCTCCTCAGAACTGCTCTCAATCCATTCTCCTCCATCCAGCCTATACTTATGCTTGGAATTGTCCCAACCCATGTGCAGGACCTTGCACTTGGCCTTGCTGAACTCCGTGAGACTGGCACAGCCCCACCTCTCCAGCCTGTCCAGGTCCCTCTGGATGGCATCCCTTCCTGTCAGCGTGTTGACCATACCACACAGCTTGGTGTCATTGGTAGACTTGCTGAGGGTGCACTCAATCCCACTGTCCATGTCACTGACAAAGATGTTAAACAGCAGGGGTACCAATATCGACCTCTGAGGAACACCACTCATCACTGTTCTCCACTCAGACATTGAGCCATAGATCACAATTCTCTGAGTGCGACCATCAAGCCAGTTCCTTATCCACTGAGTGGTCCATCCATCAATCCATGCCTCTCCAATTCAGAGACAAGGATGTCACGTGGGAAGGTGTCAAACTCTTTCACAAGTCCAGGTAGCCTTAATTACATTTAAATCTGCATTTAAAAGCAGCTTGCCCTAAACTGAAATAGAGTAATTCAGCCTTCATAGTTTTCTTCAATACAGAAATAAAAAGATATGTGAGAGTGTGTTAAGTCCCTGACTCAGCTTTAACTGCAACTACAACTGCTGATTCCCAAATAGGTGTGGCCCAAAGTGTACTCCACTCAAAATATAGGCCATTAAAACTGACTAACCTGGACAAGACTTTAAACTAGGGCTAAAGCAATCAGGCTAATTATCATAAGGTTGTAGTTAAAAGTCTGAAGCCTGGATGCTGAACCTTACACAGAGCCAAGGTTACAAAGTATGATGCCGTCCCCTCAGACCAATGCCCAACTTCTTGCCAAGAAGGCATCAAGCTCAAATGTCTCCCCTGTGCTCCTTGTAGCCCTAGTACCATCCTGCTTGAAAAAACTTTCAAGGACTTTTCTCACTGTTATGAAATAAAATAAAGCATGCCAAAATCTGAATGATGTCACGGTGATCTCACAAATGGATTACGTTAATCATTTATCAGCAAGGGAAGATAATTCTTGAGCAAGAATATAACCCTGAGAGAAAAGGTACAATAACTGTGGATATCAGAAATACACATGAAATTATTGGAAAGGGTATGTAAAACGTCCACTGAAAATGCAATGGAATTACAAAGTTACACACTGTTTTTTCATTGACTCTTATTTAATACAAGTTTCTGTCAGCTCACCACAAAGTTACTAGGGGAGGTTTTCTTCACTAGGTAAAAGGCATAGCACATAATTAGTAGGAATGGTGCTTAGTGTATCTTTTATTTTTTAAAAATCGTTTTCTAATTTTTAAACCATTGCAATGTAATTTAACAGAAAAATAGTGTTTTCTAAACTTCCAGATGCTACTTTCCTTAATTTTGATGACCTTAAAAATCCAATCTAAAAAAAAAATTATCAGGTCACTGGAGAAGCTAATACAGCAAATACACACATATTTCAGTGCTTTCCTCGTGTGGAATGATCATGGTAAGACAAATTTAGAAACCAGTGCCCATCAGGGGACAATCAGATAATCACCGTTCCCCTCACACAGTAGATGCTCTTCAGCCCAACACTACCATCATCCCAATGGCAGTGGCACAGCATACAGCAATCTGCACAGTGGCTCGCCCAGCAAAGGAGAGGGTCAGGTCGGAGGAAGGCTCGCTTCCAGCAGTTATGCCTCATCCTGCTGGGACCGTAAGCAGAGCCTTCTGCACACTCTTGTGTTTGAAACCCAGAAGAGGCGTGGCACTTCAGCTTTAGCCCTTCATGCTTTAGTTAAGCCAAGAGCTGCAAACATGGCATGTGCCACCCTCACCTGAGTCGCACGATTTGAGCAGAGCTTAGATCAGATGGCACTCAGGGATCCTTTCCAACTTGGGTTTCTCTGTGATTATAAAAAAAAAGCTGGTGTGAGAAAGCTTAAGAAAAGCGTAGAAAAAAACCCTCAGCTCCCCACAGACATCACACAAAACATGCCAATTTCCTTTCCCAACAGTGGAGGCAGTACCCACCTTCCCAAAATTCACCTGAGACAGCCAGCATATAAAAAACTACTGCTTTTTCCTGCTCTTCAGATTTGACAAGTGTTAATTAAAGCATTTTGCTTATATTACCCGAGGGAAGATCTAGAGCAAGAGCTTTTGCCCTCCACTTCGTTCCCCACTCTGTCAGGAGCTTTTTTAGGTATTACTCTCAGCTAGGGTTTTTTTAGTGTTTTTCTAATTCATATTTATTTAATGTAAAGAAGAGTTATATTTAAGATTTCCAAACTCACAAGATTTCAGACATGATCAAACTCCCATCAGAACAGATCCTATATAAATACATAGTAAGGGTAACACTGCCAGCAAGAATTGCAACTCATAGCAGAATAAATAGAAGCAAAAGCAAAAACAAGTCCATGAAAAAAAACTAAGCATAGTTAGGGAAAAAACCGTTAGGGAAAAAAAATCAAGGTTTTAGGGAAAAAAACATCAAGTCCATGTATGTTTTAAATCTTCCATTATGTTCTGATTTTTTTTCCTCCTCCTTCAGTTTAAAAATACCTTCTTTTACACAGTCCCTAAGCTCTTGGCAACTGAATACCCACCAATTTTTGAGCAAAATTTGTTTATAGTAAAAGAAAAAAAAAAACTCAATGACCACTCTAAGAGGAACAATCAAACATTTTCTCTTATGTACATAAATGAAAATAATTGCAGAGAAGTAAAATACTTATCTAGATCAATACAGGACACCAAACCTGCATTTCCTAGATAATCAAACCAATACCTCAACCATACATATATAGATAGGCCGGTTTTTCCCCTGATATACATCCCAAATATGGAAAAAATAAAGCAACAGTGAGTTAATTTAGACTAGTTCCTCAATTAAGTGCGATAGCAGATGGCAAAGTTTCGTTGACTCCATGGCTCTGATGCCCTGGTGTTTTCCTGATCTGTTTTCATATTTTAGAGTTGTTTGAACATCAAATTCAGCAGAGATGCTCTTGATGCACAAAAAGGGTGCCATGAAGGTTCAGAAGAGTTTAGTTAGTTGAAAAAAGAAATTACCACTAAAAAGATTCAGCCCAAATTCCAAGGATGTGCTGCTCATCTGCCACATAAACCCACAGACTTTTAATACTCTCTCACTCTCAACTTGCACATTTCCTTCAGATGGGTGACAAGATAGTCATCTTCTTACAGTGAGTAATTTTTATTAAAGTGCTTGTTTTAAAAAAAAAAAAAAAAAAAGAGCAGCAACCAATGCTTAATTGCTGGCTTATGAGCAAATTTTGACAGACCAAACCGATAATCCAAGAACATGCTGAACAGCATGTGGGAGGGAATATGTTTTAAAAATAAAAACCACAGAATTTTTTTAATGTTCTGATATCATTGTCTAAATGACACAGAATGTCTCCTCCTCCTTTCACTATGCAATGGGATAAACAGAGGCTCCCAGTGTGGTCTACCTCAGCTACAGCATTTATTGTTTAAAATACTTCTAATCCACTTCTCTTACTAGTGTCCTTGATGCTGCGTAAAACCCCACTGCTTACCCACAAACACTTGTTTATACAGCATTATTGGATGATGGAACCTTCCCTCAGAAAGCATCTGCAGTTAGACAGAACACAGCACAGGAAACATGTTGTAGGACATACTCCTGTAAGGACAACAGGACAGACCAGGAGAGATGCCCCTTTCCCAGTGGCATGCCCTCACTGCCTCCTTGGAAACATCTGCACTCCCTCTTCCATTCCCTAAGTCAAGATGTACCCTCTCCAGCAGAAAAGGTCTAGTAAAAAAACACCATCCTATGGTCCTAGAGTACCCGCAAGTAAGACCCCTGCCATCCACAACAGTCCTATACCCATTACGCTACTCCTCGATTTATTTCTTCAAAACCAGGACAGGTATTATCATACTAATATGCTCACACGTGAAAGCAGAGAGTAAAGACGTTTCACCAGGCCACTTCAATAAAGCAACAAACACACAGCTTTTTTAGAAGAGAGTCTCATGCAGTGGAAACAGAAAAATACTACCACCCTGATACAAGCAGCTGGGTTATTGAATCAATCAACATTATGAAGCAAAACCAAGCAGCTGGGTTATTGAATCAATCAACATTATGAAGCAAAACCAATCAGTCTGTTTTTTAGAAACCTTTAACCCCTATACAGTATGTATTACACACAATCCATTTGAAATAAATGAGCAGAAGGTTACTTACTAGATCTCTCAATCTTTACCTTCTGTGAAACCATAAAAACACATTTAAATATGCATTACTGGAACATCAATGCTTGACTTAAAACTACAGTAACAGGATCCTGTCCAAACTTCAGCTTCAATTAGTCAAGCTGCAATGCCTATGGACAACACGTATTAAACTACCTGAAGCACCTGTATTTATTATTACTATCACCATCATTATTATTATTATTAATATTTTTTAAATCATAAGAGAAAAGGTCTGATTCTTCTTAATCATAATCACATGTAAATTCAGAACAGCTATGATCAATAGCAGATGATTAGTATGCTGAGGGAAAAAAATACCGGTCTGAAGTATCTAGGTCATGAGATGCAAGCTAAAAGCTTTAGCTCTCCGATTTTTCCTTTGTTTCATCTATTTGAGGAGTCTGAAGTTTATTTTATAATTACTTTTTTAATGTAATCATTAATTTTGTATATTAACCTTGAACTCAGCATACATGCAGTAACACCACAGAACCAACACAGTGAGTGTTTTCCCAGCTACCTTTTCTGGATGTATTATTTGATTTTCCTAGTTCTGTTTGCCATAAAACACTACCACACATAGAGACAACCTAGAGTCAAACAACAAACCCACTGCAAACAACTGCCCACATTGGGCTGTTAAAAATACAAAATAAGGAGCTGAACAGGAGATTCCATTTCTTTGCACCTGCATGTCATTCATGTTAGCCCTAGAGCAGACAGGCACTGCTTATAAAAAGAAAAGGTTAACCATTTTTCAAAGCTGCAGATACTCCTCCTATCGTAGGCTTTCTAAATTTAAGAACATAAGCATTGTATATGACCATGGGTTACAAATACATCAAAGAAGTCAGAAGCCAATTCCTGGTCTAATTAAAATCCATTTGAATCTCATGTCCAAAGAATTCAGATTTCTGGTTAATGTTGCTTATTAGATGAAACAAACTTTAGCCTCAAAATTAGCAGTCCCTGATTTCAAAGCACTATGGAGTCTTTACATCCATTTAGAGAAAACAGGATATTCAGGCTTATCTCTAAAAATCCACACCCACTTTTGCTGCCCAACAAAAATATGGGCATGTTGGGCTACACAAAGATTTTCACCTCTGGCATCCACCTCATCATCACATCCAGAATCAACAAAGTTCTCCCAAAGCATTACTTCCTACACTTTAAACACATGAAGACAGTTTTAACATATAAAACATTGGGAATGCATTTACACTCTACCCAACACCTAAGGAACTGTAAACATAATAAACAAATGATTTAGAATTAAATCATAAACTGAAGAAATTGTGAAAATTATTTTACATTAGGTAACCAAAAAGAGTTATACTAAGAAGCTTTGGTATCTCTCTCTCCTCTCCAACACACCAAAACTACCTTTTCTATTCACCTAGATGCAGCAAATCACTTTCCCAATATTCTTACATTTTATAACCAAAGGACTAATCTGTGCATACCTTTACTTTAATCGCCTTCCAAAAGGCTGGCCTCACATCTGTTAAAAGACAACTAAGTAGCCACAAAATATGACATTTTGAGTGAGGACAATGCATTAATGTAAGAAAAAAGTACCGCTTCAAGCTACAACTAGAAATGTCCAAGAAAATTTAGACCAATGAATTAAGTGATTCATTCACTGCCAACCCTGAACTGCCATCAGTTGCAGAAACCACTTTAACCTAAAAGCTTATAGATCTCAATCTCAGAGCACATTTGCCAATGAGGGCAAGCTGTCTTTCACTTAGGTTTACATTTCACTCATCAGACAACCACAACCCACATCCCAAGGTGCACTGGAACCCTGAATTTTCTGCTTTTGCTGAGTTTGCTGTGGTCTTTCATTACTATTTACTGAAGACTTAATTTTTTGGAATAAATACACACAAATGCATGGAATTCAACAGTAACTGTTCTCCTTCACTCCTAAACAGCATTTCTGGGTAGTGGACTCTTCCCCTTTCCCCCACCCCTCGTATTAGAGCAAAAGGTAAAAGTGCATCTCACTTTTGGCTCTCTGCATACCACTAAAACACCTAGCACCTAGAGAATAAACACCTTCTATGTCACCATCGGTGTCTGGGAAAATCAGACATCATGTGCATACTGCAGCCATGGGCTGCTAAGGCAGGTGCAGCTGGTCCAGATTTTAACAGCAATGCAGCAGCACCCGGTGTACTGTGACAGAAATATTTGCCAAAGCAATTTGCTTGGGACCACACGGGCCACAGTCACAGAGCAAATGCAAAACTGCAGCCACCTAGGTGCTGGCCTAACATGATGCACGTCACAGACAAGAAAAATTCTACATGCCTGATCGGCCTACACCCACATTAGCTCACAATACATGCAGTTAGGCAAACATCTCTGACTTGTAGTTCCTCAGCAGCTATGAAAACAGATGGATCTGCAACGCACACTCTAAAGCAAACTGTAATTCCACAGCTCAGAAAAGCTACAACACAGGAGAGCAAAGAGATGTTGTAGCTTTCCAGCCTAGGCCCAAGTTTCCATATCTCTTAAAGGCAGATTTATGATTGCGATAACACAAGTCTTAGTAAATCGATCGGATTAACACTGATCTTCCCAGAAAGCAGATGTAGCACATATGGCTGCACTGACCATGACTGTGATTTAGGTGATGCTTACATCACGCTGCTTTCCCGAGAAGAAAAGCTCAAGACGCCCTCCCTTTCCTGAAACCAGTACGTAACGGCAGCAGATGCCACCTCCCCGCCGGCCCAGGGACGGAGAGCAGCACAGGCAACACGCTGCACCCCGCAGAAAGCATGGGAAGATCCAGATCCCGCTGGGTTCCGTTCTGCAAGCCAAGACGTGGCCAGAGCCCGGCAGCACCTTCTGCAGCAGAGGGCTGTGCTCCCTCTCCTGCTGCCACTGTGGCCGCTCCACTAGCGACTGCAGAATCTCCACACACCGCCACAACCCCGTTTCTCCTTTCCCTTTTCGTCACAGAAAGGATGCGGGATGGGGGAAAAAATTAAAACGTCAAACCCAGCAAATCAGTGTATTTGGGTAGGCACAGCTACACGCAGTATTATTCCAGGCATATCCTACCAACATTAAATAATTAGATATTTAAATTCAGCGAGAGCACGTAACTGCCTGCCAGAAGCTGGAACCGAGGCACCCACATACGGGCGGGTGCCGCTTCCCGCAGCTCGGGGCAGGTGCAGATCCTCCCCTCTCGCTCGCAGATGCGCGCCAGCTATGCCGGCGTGCACGGAGCACTGCAGCCCGCCCTGCCGCCCCCCCGCTGCTGCCGACAGGCGCCGTGAGGGCGGGAGCACCACCCGGGCTCGGCACCCGCTCCCGCGCCGCGTACCCTTCGGCCTCCCCACCACCCAACGAACAGTGGGGGACGGGGGAGGAACGGACACCCCACTTCCCGCTCCCGGACGCGGCCCCTCGGCACCTGGTGCGATTCCGCGCCGCCTCCTCAGCAGGCAGGGCGGCGCCGGTGGGCGCGGCAGCGCAACGCAGGGCGGAAAGCCCGGCAGCTAGCCGCTCCTCCCGCTGCCACCATCTTCCTCCTGCCGCCGACAGCACGGCTCGGCCCGGCCCCTCCTGGCGCGTCAGCGCGCCCGCCCCGCTCTGCGCCCTCTGCCGCGGGGACCCGGGGTGGGAAGCAGCGGAAGCAGTAGAGTAGGCAGGCAGAGGGCGCGGGGCTGACTGGGTGTTGACCCCGTAGGGGGCCAAACTGCCCCATCGGCAGTTTGCAGGGTGGGCTCGGGTGTCGTGGTGGGCTGTGAGGGAGAGATGCTCGTTAGCTCCCGGAGGATGCCTGGCACCGAGGAGCGCAGCTTTTCAGGAGGTGCAGAAAGGGCCGCCGATAAAACGCTCTGCACCCTCTGAGCTCTTGCATGGGTCGTATAGAGTGAGGGGGGCCCAGCAGAGCCGAATTTTCCTTCTCACCATCCCTTCAGCAGGAGGCCGCGGCCTTGGCTTGCCACAGGACTCCCACAACGGAGCTGCAAGGCGTGAGGGTGGACGTACTGAGTGCATTCGGATTCGGGCCTCCTCTGCAGCTTCGAAGAAGCTGCAAAGACTGTGGTGCTGCATACCTCGCCAGAGCGTGCCAGCAGCCTGTGTGGAGGCTTATTTCCCCACTGTGAACTTCTTAACAGTGCCTGAAGGAGGGCTGCATACTCCCGTGTTCCCGTGTATAAACAGGGCAGTAGTTGTTAAGTTGCATCTACAGCCCAGGCTGTAATAGCTATTGTGTCTTACAACTGATTCTCCAAGCTGTGGCTCCTAATACTTAACTGTCTCCACATGTACAAACAAAATGCTACATTCCTCAAGATAACTGCCTTGTGTTTTAGAGTATTTAAATCAATATGGCTGGACAGTCATAACCATAATAAACTGTCAGAAGAAATAAACTTTAAAATCAGTTTTCTGTTTAAACAAGTGTAGGAGCCTTTAAGATGCCTAACAACTAATGTGAAATTGTAGTATTTGCAGCCTAAAATGGTCCAGTATTGTGAATTTATCTCTTCAGAGAATGTGATAAACATTTGTGAAGTGTTTAGTCATACTCACTGCAAACTCTTGTAAGTAATCTGTGCATATAAAGGCTTGTGAGTAATTACTATGATAACATGGTGTTATTTGGAATATAATTGTTTTTATTCTTCCAAAATCATACCCAAAAGACTTTCTGGGTTTGGGTAATAGGGTAGCACCTATTCCTCTATTGTGATATGGTTCAGCCACTCTGTAAGCACAGCTATGCTTTTATATCCTAGCCAAAATGCTGCAGTACTCTGCAAATGAAGATTTTGAAAATGAGAGTATGCAAAAATATTGTTGGAAGGAAATGGTTAAGATAATATGTCTGACTTTTGTTGCTTAGACAACTACTACCAGAATCCTTCCTTCTATTTTTAATATATTGCAACGCTATTATTTTTTCCTCCTTTGCTAATAGTTTTTATTCATTGATGTTTTTCTCTCCTATCCTGGAGACATCTTCCAATGTGATTACTTTTGTAGGGAATATAACAAAAGTTGAAGGACATCTCTGTTCCCTTCTTCTCTTCTATGGCCTGGATGTATGGCCTTGGCATGGCCCCAGGTTACCACATTTTAGGGTGTATAGAATGTGCGTGAGAGACTTCCAAAGCTATTGATTCTTGGATAGTTACCTTCGGTTAAACGTGATTAAATTGCTTCCTTCTCTCCTCCCTCTCAAAACAAGAAGCTGTTAGGCCTGAATGGGATGTAAATTTGCCCAGCTTTAAGAGGGCGATTTGACCAGATGACCTCTAGATGTCCCTCCTGACCTGCCCTACTCTGTTATATTCTTAAAATTTCAAAAGACTAATAATAGCAGTTTTCATGACGGCTACCTCATATCCAAGAAAAGTTCCCAATCAGAAATGCATTTTTCTTCCAGAGCTCGATTTTATCCCATTTGTTTCACAGCTCATTGGGACAGGTCTTCTAGCACACATGTCGTCTGTGAACCTGAAGACAGGTTAACCTGACATACAATCATGGAATGGTTTAGTTTGGAAGTGACCTTAAAGATGGACTAGTTCCAACCCCCCTGCAAGGACACCCTCCACTAGACCAGGTTGCTCAAAGTCTCATCCAGCCTGGCCTTGAACACTTCCAGGAAGGGGGCATCCACAGCTTCTCTGAGCAACCTGTTCGAGTGCCTCACCACCCTCTCCATGAAGAACTTCTTCCCGATATCCAATCTAAATGTCCCCATTTTCAGTTTAAACCCATTACTCCTTGTCCTATCACTACAGGCCCTTATAAAAAGTCCCCCCCAGCTTCCTTGTCGGCCCCTTCTGGAAGTACTGGAAGGCTGCTATAAGGTCTCCCCAAAGCCTTCTCTTTCCCAGTGATAAGAACACCAGTTTTATGTCTTCATAAAAGAAGCCTGTGCACACCCAGGCTCAAGACAAGGAACAAAAGAAGCCTGTGTGAACTCAGACTTAAGATAAGAGAGACTATCGAAACTACATGATCCCTTGAATATGGTAAACCACCTGAATATCTGGAACGTAAATGACATTATCCCTTAAATATGTTAAACAACCTGAATACCTGGAATACCTAAATGACATGAATATCTTGAATGTGTCAAATGAACTTGTCTTGAATTTCTTAGGCGAATCGGGAAGTCTGTACACTCAGCGTACCTCAGCCAATGCAGAAGTGAGGAGGGTCTCTTGTGGTCGGGAAAGTAGGATAGAAGGGGGCTGCATCCCCACAGGAATATGTCCCGTGGACTCTCCCTTTATTTGAATAAAGTTTTATTATTACTTTTTTTACAGGACTCCTCTGTCTCCTTTGTGAACACTGACTCCTGGTAGCATGATTTTTACGTACAAATGGGGTCTCGTCTGGGATCCTTCCACCTTCCAGGAACGGTGGACGACAGACAGGACTGATGGTGCACCTCACTGATATTTGGGTGATCAGCTTCCCTTCGACATCCGCCGGTCCTGGATGACTAATTGGGTACCCATGACTGTTCGGAGACAGACAAATAGTGGACCAGGGGCGTCTGCGAGGGGTGACCAGAGGGAAAAGGGTAAGTAAACAGGCAGTGGACCTGAAAATACAGGTTTTGGTAACAGGCAGTGGGCCTGGAAATACTGGTTTTGGTAACAGGCAGTGGGCCTGGTGGTAACAGGCAGTAGACCTGGAAACAAAGGGAAGGTTCTTAAGGGCACCCAAGGGGGGTGAAAAGAACCACGCCAGATGGTAAGCTGGAGATTGGGGACCTACAGGCTGGTCACTCTGCTTGTTTGGTACAAGGGGGGACGCTCGCTTGCAGGTTTGGTAACAGGCAGTGGGCCTGGAAATACTGCTTCTGGTTTTCTGGTTGCTGTCCCGTCAGATGCAGCAAGAAGCTGTGCAGGGCTGGGCTACAGAAGTATCTTAGGAGCTTGGATCCCCTCTAGATAGTTATCTTGGAGGTTTGGATAACGTCTGGGTTGAAAGGGATTTGAGTCTCCATCTGGTCTGTGATTATTTGGTCCTTTGGAATTTATGCTTTGCTGTACTGTAACATGATTATCAGATCTTGATTATTGCTCTGTTGTATAAATCTAGGTTTGTTTTACTGGTTTTTGTATATTAATTGGAAGCCACTCAGAATTTAAGCCCAGCCGCCCCCAGCCCCTCTGATATCTGAGGATAAGCTGGAACACAAGGGGGTTTAATTTCTGCCAAATTTCTTAAACTATTAAATTTGTAAATGGGAAATAATAAGAGTAAAGAGAAAAGGAGAAATGGAGAGGGAAAGAGTACAACAATACCACCTTACAGTCCATTAGGTCGGATGCTAAAATACTGGGAGGATTTTAGAACTTCTCTAGAGATAACTAAGGAGATTGTGGTAAAATAGTGTTACTTTATGTGGCCAGAAAATAACTTAGAAAAAGGCTATAGATGGCCTCCCCTAGGCAGTGACGACATATCTTTCTGTCAGTATTTGTGTTTATATTTGATGGAACACCAGAAGGGATTAATGGAATATGAATGTTGTAGGATGTGGCTAAAATTAATCAAACTAAACTATGATGAATATGATGATATGTGGTTAAGAGGGAGGGCACCCAGGAATAAGGTAATGAAAAGAGTAGGATTATATGTGGCAAAAGAAAAAGATAAGGAAGAAGAGAAAACAAAAGAAAAAGGATGGGATGCTCTGCAATATCTACCCCCATCCTACTCACAGTCTCCTCCTGGTTCAGTTAATCAAGGCAGAGGAGCATCTGGAGGAGTGAGGTCTTTAATATACCCTCGCTTACCAAATCCCCATATGAGTCCAACTGCTCCTCCAGGTGGTAATAGCAAAGAGGGGGATAGTTTGGATAAAATATTCCTGTCTAAAACCCAATATGAGGCTCCTCCAAGAAACGAACCACAGTCCAAAAGCATTCACCAGATGCCCCTGAGACAGGTTCCTTTGGGGGGACAAGGTGGGGGGCTTGGGTTCGTTATTGTACCTTTGACAACCCAAGACATCAGGGGCTTAAAAAAGGAATTCCCCCCCTACCTGGACGACCCTATTGGGGTAGGGGAGAAAATAGCTGAATATTTGGGAAATGCTGATTACACTTGGAAAGACTGGGATTTCCTTCTGGGGATTTTGTTTGGACCTTAGGAGAAAAGAATGATCCTACAAAAAGCTCATCAGGTATGGGAAGATGAGCACCCACAGGTGGGAGGGGGTGGGCAAAATGCCCCAGTGATAGAGGATGCTATTCCTCAAGCAGATCCTAATTGGGATCCAAATAATCAGGCCAGTTTAACCTGACTAAGAGATTATTGAGCCTATATAATTAGGGCAATAAAGATGGCAGTTCTGAGAACAAACAGTATGTCAAAGGCTATGGCTCTTGAGCAAGAGAAAGTCCTGCTAATTGGTTAGAACAAGCCAGAGATGCCCTGAGAGAGCAGGGTGGATTGGACCCTGAGGGACCAGCCTTTGACATATTGCTGAAAGTTCAGTTTGTCACCAAGTCCTGACCAGATATAAGAAAAAGGATACAGAAAGACAAAGAATGGCAGAATAGGATACCGGAAGAATTAATGAGAATGGCACAGCAAGTTTCTGTGAGGAGGGATGAAGAGAAGGTCAAAACAAAAGCAAAGGTGATGGCTCAGTTTCTACAACCCCCACCCCAACGTGGTGGAGGGGGATATTCTAAAGACAGAGGAAGAGGAGGATGGGATCAAGGCATACCACCCCGTCACCTGACAAAACAAATACACAGAATAAGGCTGGGACAAAATCAGTGTGCAACGTGCAAGAAGGAAGGACACTGGAAAAAGGAGTGTCCACAAAGAACAGAAGAGGCCCATGAACAGGAAGTCCAAAAGATAACGGAAATGAATTGTTAGGGGTGTCAGAGGTTCCCATTATTCTAGCAACCCACCACACTGGAGCCCTTGATAACCTGTAGGGTGGGCCCAAATTGAGAGGAGGTACACTTCTTAGTAGATACTGGAGCCTCTTGGTCTACTTTAAATTTTGTGCCAAAAGGGGGGCATTTGTCAAAAGGATCTTTAATCATTCAGGGGGTGAATGGAAAAGATGAACGGGTACCTCTCATCCAACCATTATTAATAGGTGTGGGAGATAAATTCAAAATGCACAAATTTTTATTTACCCCCAATTGTGACTGTAATCTATTGGGAATCTTAATGGCTAAATTGGGGATGCAAATTAATATCATAAAAGGTGACGAGGAAGCAGATACTGTCGTGACTTTGTGCAAATTGTCTGAGAAATCTTGTGCCAAAATAAATCCGGAGGTGTGGGCAGTCCCAGGGAAATATGGAAAATTAGATACAGACCTCCTTCAAATTGCTTTGAAACAGCCTGGTCAAGTAGTTTCTAGAAAACAATATCCTATTTCAAGGGAGGGAAGAAAGGGACTACAGCCCATTATTGAGTCTTTACTAAAGGCAGGTCTTGTAGAACAATGTATGTCTCTCTATAATACTCCCATCCAGCCAGTCAAGAAACCAGATGGAACCTATAGGATGGTGCAGGACCTAAGAGTAATAAATGAGATTGTTAAAATGAGACACCCCACAGTCCCAGATCCATATACCATTTTAAGTCAAATCCCCTCATCACACTATTATTATTCTGTGCTAGACTTAAAAGATGCATTTTGGGGGTGTCTGCTTACAGAGGACAGTAAACAATATTTCACTTTTGAATGGAAACAGGAAGAAAAAGGGAAAATAGTCAAACAGCAATTGACATGGACAGTCCTTCCCCAAGGATACACTGAGGCCCAGTCCTGTTTGGACAAGCCTTACAGGAAATATTAAGAGAATTCACTCCACTTTCAGGAGTGAGATTACTGCAGAATGTGGATGATTTGCTTCTAACAGGGGAAAGCGAAGAAATGGTAGAGGGAGATGTGGTAAATTTACTAAATTTTCTTGTCAAGAAAGGACTCAAAGTGTCAGAAAAGGAAGCACAACTGGTAGAAAAGAAAGTTAAATATTTAGGACACAGCCTGACTGAAGGTCTACGATGTATTGACCCAGAAAGAGTAAAGGGGATCTCAGAAGTTCCTCTGCCTAAAACAAAAAGGGAGTTGCAACAATTTTTGGAACTAGCAGGATATTGTAGAGCCTGGATAGAAGACTTTTCTATGCAAGCTAAGCCATTATATGACTTTCTGACACAGGAAAATCCTGTTGTGATAGTATGGACACCTGAAGGGAAACAGAGCTTTCAAACACTGAAAGGTAGACTAACTAAAGCCCCAGCCCTGGCTCTGCCAGATGTGGGAAAAGAATTTGAACTATTTGTAGATGTTAAGCAGGGGCACGCTAAAGGGGTTTTAGTACAAGAACATGAGGGTAATAGAAGGCCTGTAGCCTATTTTTATAAAATGTTAGATCTGGTGGCGAGGGGATGGCCCTATTGTTTACAAAACTGCAGCCACCACTCTAATGGTTACTGAAGCCCGGAAACTAACAGCAGGAGGATCCCTGACTGTCAAAATTTCACACCAGATTAAAGCTTTGCTAACTGAGAGAGCTTCTAAATGGATGACCAGTGCCAAATTATTGCAATATGAGACTTGAGTAATGGAACAAGAAGATTTGGAAATAAGGAGTGGGGAAGGTTTCAATCCAGCCTCCTGCCTAAATGGTCCTAAAAAGGGACAACTGAATGAAATTCATTACTATATTCAAGTGATAGATCTTCAGACCTGAGCTAGGGAGGAGTTGTTGGATACCCCTTGGACAAATGGGGAAAACACATTTATTGATGGATCTTCATGAATGGTAGAACGAAAATGGGTCACAGGCTATGCTATAGTCAAAAGAAGGGAATTACAGGAAGGGGGAAGACTACCTTCCATGTTGTCAGCACAGACAGCAGGTGGACCTATAGGGCTTGGGAATACTTTATATTATGAAGAACCAAAGGATGCGAAAACCTGGATTGGCCCTTTTCCTAATCGGACTTGGGTTCTGAAGGTCATTATTGGATTTGTGGACAACATGCTTATTGCAAACTAGCTAAAAATTGGTCAGTAATATGCTATGTTGGGTATATTAGACCACTATTCTTTCTATTGCCTCAAGCTCAAGCAAACAGATTAGGAATTAAAGTATATGATGATTTAATAAGAGAAAAGAGATCAATTGATACATTCCTGACAAGGGGGAGTACGCAATCACGGGGAAAAAATGAATGGCCACCTGAACAAATTATACAATATTTTGGACCAGCAACATGGAATCCCAATGAGGAGATTTCTGGAGCAAGGGAACCAATTTACAATTTGAACAGGATAACTAGATTACAAGCGGTTTTAGAAATTACAACTAACCAAACAGCGGAAGCCCTTGATCTCCTTGCAGGACAAGCTACTCAAGTAAGAAATGAAATTTTCCAGCATCGAATGGGCCTAGATTATTTGTTAGCAGAAGAAGGGGGTGTTTGTGGAAAACTAAATGACTCCAACTGTTGTTTACAAATAGACGATAATGGGAAGGTAGTAAAGCAAATAACAAAAGATATGAGAAAGCTGGCCCATGTGCCAGTTCAAACCTGTGAAGGATTGGAGTGGGACATGTTCTCATGGTTGACTGGTGGACCTTGGGTTAAACGTGTGTTATTTTTCTTTCTCTGAGCAATAGCAGCTGTAATCTTTGTACCATGTATGATACCTTGTTTTATCCAACTAATTCAATATGCAGTTCAGAGGATGCACGTGGCAGCCATATCCGAGACCGCGCAGAGGAGACCAAAGATGATGCCGCTGAAAATTATACATAGTCCAGAAAATGCTCAAGAAGAGAAAATCAAACTGATGGTTGCCACATTTTGTAAAGACAATGAGTGAGCAAATAGGAGAGGAGGGATTGATAAGAACACCAGTTTTGTGTCTTTATGAAAGAAGCCTGTGCACACCCAGGCTCAAGACATGGAACAAAAGAAGCCTGTGTGAACTCAGACAAGATAAGAAAGATTATCGAAACTACATGATCCCTTGAATATGGTAAACCACCCGAATATCTGGAATATCTAAATGACATGAATATCTTGAATGTGTCAAATGAACTTGTCTTGAATTTCTTAGGCGGATCAGGAAGTCTGAGTACTCTGAGTACACTCAGCGTACCTCAGCCAATACGGAAATGAGGAGGGTCTCTTGTGGTCAGGAAAGTAGGATAAAAGGGGGCTGCATCCCCCTTGTAGAATGAGAGACCCCACAGGAATATGTCCCATGGACTCTCCCTTTATTTGAATAAAGTTTTGTTATTACTTTTTTTACAGGACTCCTCTGTCTCCTTTGTGAACTCCTGGTACCACTGGACGCAGGACTCCAGATGGGGTCTCACAAGAGCAGAGCAGAGGGGAAGAATCCTCTCCCTCAACCTGCTGGCCATGCTTCTCTTAGAGCCCAGGATACAGCTGGCTTTCTGTGCTGCCAGTGCACACTGCCAGCTCATGTCCAACTTTTCATCCACCACTATCCCCAAGTCCTTCTCAGGGCTGCTCTCAATCCGTTCTCTGCCCAGCCTGTATACGTGTTTAGGATTGCCCCAACCCATGTGCAAGACCTTGCATTTTGCCAACCACATGAAGTTCAACAAGACAGAGGCCCACCTCTCCAGTCTCTCCAGGTCCCTCTGGATGGCATCCCTTTCCTCCAGTATGTGAACCACACCATACACTTGCTGAGGGTGCACTCAATCCCACCATCCATGTTCCTGACAAAGATGTTAAACAGTGCCGCTCCCAAAAGCCATGCTACTCGTCCCTGGTCTCCACTCAGACATCGAACCATTGCCCACAAGTCTTTTGAGCGTGACCATCAAGCCAGTTCCTTATCTACCCACTCTTTCCAATCAGATGGAGGTGTCAGGCAGATTAATACTTCTGTTTAAACAAATCAGCTTATATGTAGAAAGAAAGCAAGACATGTAAAACCCCATGGGTTCTGCAACTAAAAATCTTTGTTATCCACCTTGTCTTTTGAGCTGTAAGCCACCAGTCAAGGTTTTCTTGGCAAAAGAAATACTGATAGTACAGGGCATGTCAGAGTGGAGAATATATGCAAGAGTAATTTAAAAAAGCTGTCCCACAGTAAAACAGAAAACTTGTATTGCAAATGCTCCACTTCTAATGTCAAAAAATGTTTGCCGTCAAAAGGCTGTCTTCTTCCCTTAGACACTACTCTCCTAGCTTGTCAACGTTTGCATGTCAGACACATCTCATGTAAAGCTAAGACTTAGCCAAATGACAAAGCTGTGCCCCACCAACTTATCCTTCTCTACGGAGCTATTCCTTGACATATTTCCACTTCCTTTCTTTTTGCACTTCTTTACCAGATACTGCAAGAAAATAGTCCTTAAAGGTGCTTCAAGTGTTCAGTTACAAAGCAAGCAGTGAACCCATGGCTTGCTTTTCAAAGGTGCAGCAACCCCAAACAGACTGCAGGGTAACAGCCAGATGCTCTACACCTCTGAAAAACCTGACAATGCCACCACTGCCTTCTGGTGTCCAGCAAAGGATTTCTAGAGGTCTTCATATTCTTAATAGTAGCTGCAAAACATTTATATTTATTGGAACTGGGAAAGAATGGAAGATATGAAGCCCTATACCAGAGAACAAGTAAATGCAAAGTGCAAGTAGAAGAGAATGCCTGCAGACACATCACGTTTTGATTTTGTTTCATGCACGTTGTTAACTCGTAACTTTGTATGTGCACATGATGAACAAGATACAAGGATGACAAGACAATCCAAGAAACATTTAAGTAAACTTGAGAATTATTGGACCTACAATTCCAGTCATGCACAGCAAAACATCTAAAATACACAGCTGTAACTTTATTTGAAGAATTTTTTTATACATACTGTTACACTGAAGTATCTTAACGTAGCCATTGCTTAGATTAAAAAAAAAAAGCAGGCCCAAGCACATATTCTGTAATAATTTACTAAATTGTTAAATATTAATATGAAACAATATTGAATTATTATTTATTTAAATTCTAGGAACATCAGTATTATTTGGATAACAGCCCGGAATGAAAGCTCTTCAGAGAGCTATTGATTGCCCTGGTATACAAGGACTGGAAGCAAATTTACTGCAGCATTGAGTCTATGAAAGACATCCTAACATTTAAGTCAGTTTTGAGAAACAATGAACAATTTTTGATAAATGAAAGCACAAAACTACACATGAAGTAGAATGCTATGCGAAAAGCTTAACTGCAGATCTAAAGCATCAACACTGTGTATCCAGGCATTAGTGCATAGGTATTTGTGTAATCAGAAAGTTTACAGAAACAATGATCATACCTCAATCATCTTTTTAATCCAGTTCAGATTAGTGTCCACCTGAGGATTCTTCTCCATGCAGTCTCATAAAATGTATACGGCAGAATTTCTGTTCTAAAGGCAGTCACCTGGGAGCAAGATACCATGCTTCTACCTTGTATCTACCTTTAATATACAAACAACATATAGTTTTTGTACATAATAGGACAGTTACCCACTTATAAGACCATGAAATATTTTCCCTTCAATTATAACAGCACAGAATTTGTATGAACACTGGAAAGACCAGAATAAGCTATTCCAGTTCATTCCAGATACTTGAAAAAGCAACTACATCACTGAACATCATGCTGAAACTTAAGAAGTTACAGGAACATGAGCATCATTCAGCTGTCAAAGTTCTGCACCTCTAGATAGTACAGCCAGCTGTCTATTGCCAGAAATTTCTTAATTCAGAAAAGCCACTGTTCATCTCCATCCTTTCATACACTAACAGTATTAGTTCAATTAGTTCAATCATAACTAATTGAACAAAATATGTAAGAATCCATTTGACAAAGGCTTATCTGTTGATATTTAAATAGATAAAAATAAGCCTGTTTCAGTCACCTATATTCGTAAGAGAAGACACAGCCCCTGTTAAAAACAGCTTGTCACTGGAAAGATGAGCAATAATTAGGAAGAGTATCTGTTGGTAAAAAATGAAATTGGAGTCCAGGGTAAATATGTTGACACAGAAAACAGATTTTTGTAGGAGATGGAAAGTTTATTTTAAAACTGCCAACATTTAACAAAACGATTTTACACTATTTTCCATTGTCTACAGAAATACAGTAACTTACAGCTGTGCTTAGTCCATTTGATCACTAATACATATAAAATCAAGTCTGCTGATAAATAAGTGAAAAAACATCTATTTACCAACCACCACCACTATAATTGTACCTGTAAATTTGGGAAGACATCTGCATAGAATAGTTAGGACTGTGTGATTTTTAAAATTTTTATTTTGTACTACTACGCTATGCAAAAAATTTAATTAACATGCAATACAAAATATTTGAGATAAACAAGGTAAAACTCAGTGTGCACCACTGGAAAGCAGTGCTAAGATGCCCTCCTATGTTTCTAACTAGACATCAGAAAACAAGGTTTTATATGGTGGAATTTCAACTTCCCTTCACAGCAAAACTAAATTTATAACCATGAAAGTTTATAATTGGCTAGGTTCCACTGAAGATGGATTAAAGATGTGGAGAAAACTATCTAGTACTAGATAACAAGAAATAATTGTAGAATATTTCAAATCGGCGTTAAGTAGATACATTTTAAAATTAGCTGTTAACTAGTTATAAGCATTCGTGAGATGACCAGTGACAACATGCAGTTTTTTGTTGCACCATAGATGTATATAGCACTCTTGGAGATCACGAACACTTAAGTAATTCACTGCTTATTAAGAATTTCTCCCTTCTATATTGCATCAATTATCACATGGCCTGTAAAAGCTTACCATTTATCCCTAAAATATCTTGCATAAAACTCAGGCACTGACCTATGTGACACTAATATGCAATGCATCCCAAACTAATGCGTTACCCTGACTTGCACACAGGTGGATAATATGAAATTTTTTCCACTCCAAGGAAAAACAAAGGTGGGGGGTGTGGGTGGGTGTGTGTGGGGGTGGGTGGGAGGAGTGGGAGAAAAAGAAAAGGACATTTTCTTAGCTGTTGGTACCCTATGGTATCCATATTTTAAAGCCGCCATTTTAAACATGTAATATTCCACAAACTTAAGTTTCTCCTCAACCACTGTGCTAATGAATATACACTACCCTGTTTTTTTCCTTGAAGGCATAAATGTGACCATTTGCATAAGACAAAGTAGTCACAATCCATCACACTAAGTATGTCAAAGCTACCATGTAGAGGCTGATAGGCTCTCCACAGCATGGCCTAATCCTACATCAGTGAAGTCAGTGGGAATTAAGGACTCACATCAGAAACAAACTAATCACCAAATTCTGCAAATTATTTCTGTACAAGGACCTAGATGGTCCTTGTTCATACTTATATTTCTAATTTAATGAACTCCCAAAGTGAGCAAACCAGGATTGTACATATCAACTCGGCTTCTTTACCTACTCTTTTGACCTTCTGTCATAGCAGTCAGTAACATAAAACAAAAAAACCCCTGTATAGGCAGATATCCTATTCACATTTAAGATGATGAACAATATTTCTAGTAATGCCCTGTGATTTTTAGGTGCTCATTTTCAAACATGTGGAATGAATCACTTTGACTAGGAGAGGAGAGAAAAAATGCTAGCATTTTCCAATAAAATTGACCCCTTTAAGGAGAGCTCTCAAATCCAGTAATTCAAAATCAAAAGGCATTCAAAATTATGAGTAACTCTGAATTTTTTTTAATCTGATTCATTTTTATAAAAAGAGCCTGAGAAAAATATTGAAAATAACATACCAAAAAGACTACTTCTTGTTTGTATTCAAATACCAATTTCAGTTGCTAGCTTGTGTCTAACATACTTTTCCCAGTCTCCTGTGATGCTAAAGCACTTAACCGAAACTACGCCTCTGTGTTCCTTCCTGGATGACTCCTGAAAGGCATCCCACAGTTAGGACATTGGTGGAGCACTTCCCAGTTCTCCCAGCTTGACAGACCTTACAAACTCTTTCACCCTCTCAAACACTTCCCTACAAGCACCTGGAATAACCACCATCACTAATAATTTGGTTTGTGTATGCACACATTTGCCTAAGTATCATGAAAGTAATGCAGGCTAAGCTACAGGGGAAGCAAGAGATCTTGCTGGAAAAACCCCGACACTGGCAATGATCCTACTAGATGCAGACTTAGGGCATGTCTTCCACAGAAGAGTTTGGTTTGCAGATCAGCAGTGTTACATAAAAATAGCCATATGTGGGAGATTTTTGCCTTTTTCACAGGACATTACATAAATACAGTTCCGCCATTGATGCACACATACGTGCACACTTATTGTGGGAGACTAAATATAGATAATCTATTCACAGATAAGCTCTCCACTGATGACAAAAAAAACCACCTCACCAAAAAAAAACCACCCCACCAAAACCAAACAATCCCTCTCTGAAAGGAATTCCTCCTTATGATAAAGACCAGTGAAAAACAAACAATGCTTTACATTCACTATCCTGAAGAACACAGGTAATTTATCAGATTACTTTCCAGTTTTTTTACTCTTTTGTCATAATTTTATTTGTTCTACTACAAAATTTACCATTTATCTGCAGTGGAAATCTACATAAAATTTACAGTGGTCACAACAGTGTATCTGAGAATTTTTCATAGAAAAATATTGCAAAATATTATGTTTAAAATGAAAGCTGTGAGAATTAAGTATTTTTTCATGTATCTTGATAAAATAAATATTTTGCCATACACAGAATACTACTTTGATGGACAAATATTTAACAGCTCACTTGATTACTGTGGTGCCATCACTACCTTGGATCTTAATGCTAGTTAAGACATCTAGTATTTCTATTACATGAAATTAAAGAAACATTTCCAAGCACACTTTTCAAGACAACTACCCAGTTTCAAATGCAGCCACATCAAAATAGAAAATCTGGAACAAAAGGGAATGAACACAGCAGGTAGAAATATATTTTGTCCTGTAAAAACAAGACTTCTATTATTTATGTGATTTTTCAGTTACAGGTAATATTCTGTGAAAAAAGCATTCATCTACTTATTCTACACAGCCATTCAGGAAATCTTACTCTATTAATGACATACCAAGTTCATAACTATTCACAATGAATGTATCCTCATCCTAGAAAAGCTCTTTGTTTCAACAAAATTATATTCTGCTCAGAAAGCGTCCCATGAAGAAAATATACACCTCACCACAGGGTCTTCCCGCCTCCACCAACACAGTAGGATTAACAGCAGGTTCCAGATAGTGCAGATAAATATGATTAATACACTAGACTTCAGTTAGGGTTCTACTCTTCAGAAGAGTTATATTGTACATAACCATCTGATAGGTATCAATAACTAAAAGCCTTTGCAATTCTAGTATTCAGACTCCTAACAAAATCAAACAACAACAAAAAAGTCTAGATATCTAGTGCATCAACAAGGATATTGTAAAAAGCTTCCCCATAAATACAACACACATCTTTGTGAGATCTGAATATCCTTCTGAACAGAAGAAGCCCAGCAACTGTCAGGAGCTTCCTGCAAGACAGCAACTTAAGACAGAGAATAACAATATGGTGCAGATGAGATGGTTACAGTCGAGTGTGAATCATCAGCTTGTGGATAGATACAAAACACTATGCTAGACAAAAAAAAAAAATCCAGTTATTACATGTTTAGCATTTGTTTAGGGGCTTTTTTGTTCTTTAATCAATAATTATGAACTGTAAAAATGTACCCTGATTCACTAAAACAGACTATGCCCTGAGAAGTAATATTATGCACTAAGTAAAAGCCAGTAGAAAGTGTCAGGTCTATAATTCAAAAGCATAAACTATCCACAAGAAATTTCTTGGAAGCATGTATTTCCTCCATTTTTCAGAATTACATTGCTTCTTCAGAGGAAAAGACTAATGAAAGTTTACGCTAATTCTAGTTTTCCCACCTTTAACTCAAGATTATTTTTTTTTCCCTTTTCTCTTTTAAACTCTTCTGGGAAAACTGGATGGCTTCATAAATAAAGCTCTTGCTTTCCACCTCTGAAAGAGGATGTAGGCCTAGCATGAGGTTCTGAAAAAAAAGAGCCTGATGAACTCCACTGAAGGACATCAGAGCCCTTTCTGGGAGGTAGTCAGAGTTATCTAAACACGAAATGAGCCCACCTCACCAATGCTTTGCTACATTCTTCTTTGCTGAACAGAGAAGAGGCTGGGAAGGAAACAAACCTCTAAGCATGGGGCTGGGGGGGGGAGGGGCGGGGCAGATAAAGAAGGAAAATCGTCTTAGATGGACACTGAACTTCCCTTGAAATTAATCTGAATGTTAAGTGTATTTGAGAATCAGCGAGCTACCCTCTTTCCTTTCTATATTACATTAATAAGACAGCAAATCTAATGGTAAAGACCTCTCATCACCAAATGAGTACAGGACAAAGATGCATTTAAAAGTCACGTCTACACTTCACCGCTTCTTTCGCCTACGAGACAAGAGTTGTGGGTTCCACCCCCACCCCCCCCAACAGTAAACACAATGGTTCAATTCCTACTGTATTAAAAAAAAAAAAAAAAGGAACATTCTTCCCTCACAGAGCACAAAAAAAAACCCCAGGCAAACAGCCTTGCCCAAAAAGTTTATCATCAAGTCTCTAATGACTCACCACTTAAATTATTCTCTGGTAGTCACATTTCGTTCATTGTATTTTATGTTATTCTGGAAAAGTCTTCTTATTGAGTCTGGCTAAGGAGACAAGCCTTTCCAAAACCCTTCAATTCTGCTCATCAGTACTGTTTTAAAAAATCATTAATTACCTACTCAGGAAAACACTCCTGTCCATAAAGACTATCTACAGATTCTAATTAAGAACATTTACACAAAACAATTTCTGGAAATGCCAGAAATTTGGACTTTAAGACAGAACCTAAGATTGCTCACTATATTACCACTTCACTTATTTATCTTAAAACAAATTCTATATAAGGTAATTAATAAAACAATATAAAATGACAATTTACTTTTCCCCCTATTTAAATGACTTAAGGATATAGTTATATAAAGAATGTGTAATAAAGCAACAAACCACTAATATGCAGGCATGAGGAGATTAACAAATACTAATCAGAGCAGCTATAGCAATGCAGTCCAATAACTTTGTACAAGTTTGTTATTGTAGAGATTGTTAATGCTGCTCCAGTGTTTAATGTGTTGCTCGAGTGACTGTAACACACAATATAAACCAAATGTCAATAAAGTAACAGTTAATGTACTTAGCAGCAGAGAATTTAACCCCTTAAAAATGTGATTTCTTCTACTCTAATTTCTATAGTTTCAAATCACATTTGTTCCTCAAACACCTTTGTTTCTAGGACAAAGAAATTTCTACAAAGACTAATACAGTAAATGAAGAGTTTGCATCAATTCAAATGACACACACTACAGCAAAATATAAAAGCAATAAAGATGCTGAACTTTGTATGAAGAAGTTTATAGTTGTCCAAAGTTTGATTTTATATTTGAAGGAACTTCAGAGAGTGAAAGCCTTGTATTCTGCAGCTTCTGCTGGACATTTTCTCCACAAGAATGTTTACTGACTACACTGTAATTCTCTGACCTCTGAAACACAAAACAAATAAATTACACTACTGTAAATAGCTGTACCCAGTAACCTCTATGTGTGTTAATTACCAACTGCTGAAGCCACTTTTTTTCAAGTGGTGCCAAGATGGGACTCTGCAGCAATACTGAACAGTTCAGCATGTATGTTCCAAAGATCACGGTTCCAGAACATCACACAGTTGTGAGCTTACTGCAATTTGTTGGAAGTATCTCTTAAATTATTTTATGTGAGAAGCTTCAGCACATTGACAGCTTGAAGTAATTGAGTTATAGATTTTCTTCTTTCATGTAATTTATATTGTTACCATGAACAAACTAAAGCTTGATTTTGACAGCTTATTGTTTGCATTTCTTTAAAGGGAAAGATATGACTTGTTTCAATTTCACTTTTATTGTTTAGTTTCCTGTGTGGCAGAGTCTGGGCTGCAAACTTTTCTAAATGTGACTATTCTCACTGAATTAAAAAAAAAAAGTGTGGAGGGGTAGTTTTTCCATCAGGTGTAGGCTTTAAAAACTCACACTTAAAGAGTCATGCTACAGCCATCAGTGTTTTGTAAGAGTAATAAAAATTTCAGCACCATGTCTAATCAAAGTTCTCAAAACATTTTCGAAGTATGAAAATACAACGCAACCCTGTCAATGTAAACAGAACACACAACTTATTACCAACTGTTTAAGTAATCAAGGACCAAGAACATGATCCTTAATAAACTGCCAGCTGACTTCACACCTTCCAGGTTCATACCAGTCAGTAATGAAATATTGTCAATCAAGATGACCCAGGTTACTGCACAGGATTTAATGTATCTTTCATACTCAAAATTTTAACATCAGGTCCTCTGGGATGGGTAAAAGTTCTTGCTCAATTTCTTAAGTTCACATGGCGGTTGTACCTGAACCTACCTATTTGTGAGTAGTCATAAATACAATATCTTATGATGAAATTATCCTCTCAAGTAATTTTCACACCACCTTCACACACTGATTACATTCTTCTGCAACTAAAACCATCAAGCAAGACAGTATCCTAGAAAACCTCAAAACAAATGGCCATGCAGTAAGTCCTTAGCTATACAGAGGCAGATGTGGATGCTCATTGAGACAAAGCCTTGCCATAGAGATGCTCAAGCCTAGATCAGTCTTATCTAGATACTGTAAACCTAAGAGTGTACATTTAGAAATGTCTGTTAGCTACTCTGTTCCTGAAATGAGTTATTAACATACTAAGACTAGATGGTGGTCTATTTTAGTTTTGAAATGCAAGAGTAGCCCCCATCCATCAGATTATTTAGAACCATTGGAATTCCACACTTTGTATGCTTGTTTTCTTTCCAAACCACACATTTTGAGAAGGCTACCTGGTTTTGGGTTTTTTTTCCCTCCATTGTTGTTTTCTGACCCCCACAGACACATCAGCTTGAAACTTATCTCAGTCAGGAAGCACTTCAGGCAGGAGAAATACACAGCAATTTTGGCAAAAACTCTAGCTTGAAAATCTAATCCCCTCAGTGAATAGTCTGTTTGGAACAGAGGCAATGTCACCATGGCAGAAACTCCTACAGTTGTACAATGTTTCTCCCCTGGGTCTTTGGACCAGCACAATTCCATTAGTGTAAAAAATCCCTTATACATACGAATGTTAAGGAAATGACAAAATAAATAACTCATGTTCAATTTTACTGGACTAGAAATGTGTTTCAGTTCCCTTAAAATTTACAATTATGTAAATAGAAATGTGTGTTTACAGACATGCTCTTAATGAAGAGTTAGAAGAAAAAATCCCAAAGACTGAATCTCTGCAGAAGAACAAAAGGGAAAAGATAGCTTCCTCCTACTGTCTTTTTTTCTTTTGGTTGGGTTTGCGTGTTTTTTTTTTTTTAATTGTACAGCCTCAGTGACCAGTCAGAATAATGTTTTTGCTCCATCATCGATTGGACTTGCATGGTCTTGGTTAAGTACAAGTTACCAATGTGTGATTTAGCAGGCTGAGATTCTGTAGTGTACATAATACATTCAGACATGAGTATCAAGTGTCATTAATTCGGTATTGTTGAGATTAAATAAATAAATACCAAGTAGGAAATGAAGGCAAAGTAGCCTAAGAAAAGTATTTCCAAATATAGCTCTGACTGTGAGTGTGAACATGGTTGAACTATTTTCTGTCACAGTAAAGAGGAACAACCTGGAAACAGGTTTAGCTGATACTCACAGATCCTTGTATTCTTCTTCCAGACACTCTCTTTTAAAAACATTTCATACCTTCCCCCCCCCCCCCCAAGATAAGTGACGCAGAATCCACCTTAATGCAGAAGTTAAAAAATAAGAAAAATAGGATGTTAGGAAGCTGACAGAGAGTGATTTCTTAAAAAGATTAAAGAACAAACTGCATTTGCTTAATAAAAAGGTACACCAGTTCTTTAATAAATAAAGTGACAGAGTTCTACTCTGACTATGAACTTCAGGACTGACCATTAAGAGTGAGAAACATATGGTTAGTTAACACTTGCAACCAAGACATGCATTTGTGTCTGAAAAGAGAATATTGCACTAAAAGTAGAACCCTGAAGGCTTTAAACTCTTCCTTCACTGACCTAAAAAGGTAACTAACCATTTTCTATAAGCAGTTGCAAACCTGGCTTGGTCCGCATCCCTACAAGTTGATAATACTTTATCAATGAATTGGTATTCCATTTCTGGACCAAGACAGTCCTGCATTGGAGCACGCTTCAGGCGTTTTGTTTCTTGGGTATAACCTTGTTTGCTGCTGGACTCATTCAAACCATCAACATCCATAGCTTGTGCCACGTGACTTGTCGCAGGACTGTGGTGTGAATCATTCAAAGTTTCATCAATGCTGTCCAAAGATGATACCACCGCACTCAGAAGAGGAAGTTTGTTGCTTAGGTGGTGCTGAAGGTAGAATACACGCCTTCTTCAGAGAAAAAGGAAGGAAGGGAAAGAAAAGAAGAAGAAAAAAGAGTCATGCACTGGAAATAACCTGCTCTTGCTGCTGAATTGCTTCAGTGCATTTGCCATCCCACCAGTTTCCCCCACAAATAGACACAATCTTCTGTCATTGCATTCTATAAAAAAGGGTTCAGGGCCACTTGGGCAACCCAGCTGTTACCTAGTCAGGCATATAAATCCATCTGGCAAAGCAGAGTTTTTCTGCAGCTGATTAATCTTCTACCTATCTTTTGCCCTTTAAACATTGTGTTAAACAAAGTGTGAGGAGGCTGATTAACAGTATCTTCTGTCTTTTGCACAACCTACAGGGACAAGTGGAGCTTATATCAACAAGATATTTAAGACCAACCAAATTTTCCGTTCAATAGCTCTATGCTCTTGAATGTTTTCCAAAGGCTTAAGACATGGTAGCTTTGAAATTTTTTATTGAGTAGTACCTTTTAAAATAACAACAATTTGTCTGGAAACATCAGGCAAAGAACAATCCACAAATCAGAAGGACACTCTTTTGACCAAGTCCTCTTACCTATGGTACCACAAGGATTCATGCCCTGGATAAGTATCAATCAGTTCAGTGCAGAGCTCCAACTCTTCCTCTAAACAGCGGGGGAGATCCACACTCTGCTCCTCCACACAGGCAGCTTCTGCCCCTGCACTCTCCTCCTCCTTTTCAAGGCTTGGGCTTTGCTCATTTACTATTTGATTTTGTACCAGTGCATTACAGTCAGTTACATTTCTGACTATCAATGACTTAATCAAGAACTGGCGGTAATGAAATCCACTATGGTCTGAGACATGCATGGACACCCAGTATTTAGTGGACGAAAGTTCATCAAGGAGAACCTGAAACAGAAAGCAGTGACAGTTAACAACCAGTATGAAGGGGGAATTTACCACCACTCTTTCTGTATTAAGATAACCTCTTCTCTGGGGATTTCAGCCACTGTGGTAATGGTTTAGGAACACACATGAAATAATCATTGAGTCTTTTCCAGAGTGTGATCACAAGTATCTTGGCATCCCTGCATAAAAGAACTTAATACTTCTTCCAAACTCTGAAAAGGAAGGTGTCTCAGAAACCCTCCCACAGGGTGAGGGTGAAAAAAAAAAAAAAGGCAAACCACTTACGATAAAAAATAAGCAGTGGTTTAAGAATCAAAAAACTGTTAGGAATAATATTTAGAGGAGGCAAAGGGTACACCAAACTATATGGATATTAGTTAGAAGTATTTTAATTTTCTTCTAGTGCATTATGGGTGTCAGAGGGTGGATGAGTTGCTTAAAAAAAAAAAAAAAAAGGATTTAAAGTCATTTATACTTTCCTCTTCCAGGAAAGAATATCAACCAGTAACATCATGTTCCAAGTTCTAGACCCCATGGCACACAAAACTATTTGTCCATAATTAAGTTGCCTTAGTCATTGGTGAATTCCCAGTAAGGCTTTCACAGTAACTGCGGTAAATACTCACACTGGTGACTGCAGCTGTATTTCTAACACTGCTGGCACCTAAGAACTTCCTCTTAATTCTGAATGTTTTTAAACCTTCAAAATTTATTTCTAGGAAGATACACAAATATGGCTACTGGACAAAGCTTCTTTTACTTTATTTTCTGTATTATAACTACTGGTTTTATTTCTTTAAAGGCTTTAACCTCCTTCCTCACATTGCTCCTCTTCTGGAGTTTAAACTCTCCAAAGAGACCAAAACTACCTTCTTCATTTACTTCTGAAGACTTTGGATATAACCTTATTGCTATATTGTTGCTTTTATTCTCTTTGTCTAATCTATCTACATCACTTAACAGGGCCAGGTGATGCAAAGCAACTTTCATAAGCATGTCTTTCTTTTTTCTCCTCCAGCAGAAGGGGCACAGCCTCCCACAAAGAAAACCATGGAAATGTGCAAGGCTAGTTATCCATCTGTTTTGTGGTGTGTCTGTTCTAAAAGATACTAGAGCAAATACAAACTACATAAATAGCATCTTCTACCCAAGATACTAAACATGCTTTTACAGCTCTTGATAAGAGACACCAGCAACATCTTCCGTTTACGGATCAGCAAACTGAAGGGCACTATTAAGTAACAGTCTACACACAGGATTATTATGGGGGCTAAAACTCCCCATTTCCAGTTCTGCACTTTAAACCATGAGATCAATTTCTCTTTTCTCAGAAGAATTAAGCTTACTGTTTTAAACTTATGAATATCAAAATTTAAAACCCTATTAAAAACAACATAATGATTAAAGGTGACAGAAAAATCAGACCAGTCTTGATTCAGCTGGAACTGGTACTAAACACATTATGTTCAACTTAGATCTCTGAGTAATCTGCTTCATTTACCTGACATGTTTATAAGCTACAAAATTACAGGGGAACAGTGTAATTATACTTATTGCAGGGAGTTAAAATGGAAACAGAATGATTCCCAGCATTATGTAAACTAGAAAACCTCTTTCATAAAAGCAAGACAGAAGATTGACATTAAACCTCTTAAGATCTAAAAAAACCAAAGCCTTTTCTCTAGGAACTTCAGAGTAACAGTGGAAGATGCTTCAAACCAAAGGTAAACCAAAAAAACAGCTAATGTCTGAATTCCAACACAGGTTCTTTCTTACCAAGCCAGTTTTCTCCCTTTCCACACCAAACAGCACAAATGCTTTGCCATTCTTCTGTGAAGCAAAGAGGACGAGATATGAAAGCGCCTCCTTCCCCACTCTTGACAACCTCTCACAAAGGACCCTCTTCTACCCTCAGTGGTGAGCTGAGTATCATGGAACTCGCATCCTGCTCCAGAATAGGACATATGCGTTCAGTGACCTTTGCCTCAACCTCTGGGTCTGCACTCCATCTTAAGCCCTCCATGACTCTGTTGGTGCTTTTGTAAAGTGCTTATCCACCACAAACTGCAGCCCAAAACTTCCTCCCTACTCTGGAACACTGGGGAAATGAAAGGGAACTGTATGTGGGAGAAAGAACTTTTAAGGATAATCAAATAAATATGGCAATGTCCACTCACACAAAAACCAGCTTATCTTGGAAGGATCAGCCATCTAAGAAAAAGCCAAGGTCTTACTGGGATAGCTACAGGAAAATTACTTTGTGATGCCCAGAAGACAGGTATGTTCATGAGACACAAAGGGAGGGGTGACCTCATGACAATCACCCCACCGCTTTTTTTATTATAGGCTCTGATCAGTCACTCTCCATCCTGTAATTATGAAGCTGAGTATTCCTATCTAAAGGAAACAAAAGTTTGTCCACCTTTGCTGAACTACATCCTAATTTTGTACCTGCACGATTTCTCTGAAGCCTGATGTGTATGAACTTTAACAGTCTATACCAATATTACTCTCTCACTCTGGTTCTCTAATTAATTATGCACCCACTTATTAGCAGATGTCTGTAGCCCATGATTTTCCCCCTATCAGCTTTCCCACGTGACAGTAGAGTTGACTGAAG
Source organism: Rhynochetos jubatus (assembly GCA_027574665.1). Lineage (NCBI taxonomy): Eukaryota > Metazoa > Chordata > Aves > Eurypygiformes > Rhynochetidae > Rhynochetos > Rhynochetos jubatus. The sequence goes on along the minus strand of CM050690.1, from coordinate 48,649,740 downwards.
TCAAGCATTCTCATCCTTTTCTGAGGCAAGAACTCCAATAACAGAAAGATAGATTGGTTTGGAACAAACCAGTTCTTGACAGATCCTTAATCGGTATTGATGAATACTATTCAAACACCAAGTAAGCTTGCTAATGTGGTTCAAATTCTGCAGGAAAAACAAACTGAGATTTCTCTATTCAAAAAATATCATGATATTTACTGTCTAGTATAAGAAAGGAGAAACATCTATATTCTGTAAGAAAACCTTCCCACAGGGCCAAAACTTTCTCCTATAGTATTTCATATCTTCTTCCCAGAGTTTGAACTGAGATTCAGTCTGAAGAAGCATCAGGATAACCAAACAAAAGGAAGAACCACCAGACCCTACCAAACAACCCACCCCTTCAAATCATCAAATGAAGACCAACATTTTCTAAGTGATAAGCCTCTTTTAAGAAATCTTATTTCATTGATAATACAACATATATATTATGTTTCTGGGAATTGTACACCATAATAAAAACTACCTCAAACTCCAGGCAAAGTTTGTATTATAGCAGAAATGCGGCCCTAAATAATACAGGGTACTCAGAGGCAACTTTGCAAGAACTAAATGGCTGTAGAATCACTGCTCATTTTTTCAGCACAGTTCCAGTCTTGTACCCCAGTGAAATTTACCATTTCTTTTCAGAAACTCTAAAGCACAACTGGCTGAAGGTACAAAATGAGACATCAAGCAAGAAAAAAACCTGTATATTTTTGTGAAAACCTGTAATGCACATCTTTTCTCTGTTCTCCTCTGTATTTGCCTTTTTTCCCCCCTCATATCACATCTTACTTTCTAATTCTGCCTTTTAAAGTTACCTAGACACAAAATTTTATCTCAAGAATCTTACTATCTTTCATGTTCCACACTTTTTCCTAATTTTCCTGCATCCCAGTCATCTGAAGAGATACATTGGTGGTGTCAGGAAAAAAACCTAGAGTCAACATGGAGATTTCCCAATGGATTAAACACACTGCTAGAGGAACAGTAGCACCACTGAAATTTTGCTAGAGGTAACAAAAGCCAGTTGGACACAACTAGAGAAAACTATCACTTCCTCACTAATCAACCTAAAAAGACAACCAGTAGGGCAACCTACTAAGTCTAACCCTGACTTCTAACCTTCTATCTATCTATCCCAATCCTGTAATTCTTCTGAGTTTTCCGTGACTATCTAAAGCAACATCCATTGCTAGCAGTAGCTGGCCCAGAAGACATAAAAATAATAGCTATACTGACTCAACAACTTCCACTAAATTTCTCCCTCACTCCCCTATGTATTTACAGGATGGCAAAACACAGTGGCTGCCAAAAAGTGAGTGACATGTACTCTCTATCAGCCTAATACTGACAAGGAATTCACCTAACAGCTTTGAAACACAGTATTGCAAAACTGCCTAAATAATTTTAGATCATGTCACATTAACTAATTCAATTTGCTGCAGGTCTCGATGTTTCAGATTACCACCGCATAAGATGCCCACCCCTGCTGCAGCTGCAATAGCTTGATCAGCTCTCAGTTTAAATGTTGTCAAAACATTCAGCTCTGTTGGAGCTTAAGAAACTAATTAAAAGCACTACTATGATTTCTTTGAAATTCCTGCTGTCTTTACTTAATCCTTCAGTATTCTGAAACCACAGATAAACTGAATAAGGGTATCAAAACAAGACATTGCATTACATTATTGAAATTGTATCTCATGTATTATACTTTTCTCGATTAGAAATTTCAAGATTTGTGCTAGAATTCTTTTCAACTGCCCCTTTTTTATTCATCTCACACAGCATCATCTATCCTGCCACAAGTTTATTAACACTAAATACCAACAGACAAACAGAACTTTGTACATGGGCAAGAAAAATGTTATTTCCAAAGAGCAGAACCTGCCTACACACTGGCAAGAAATGTGCAAAACCTACTTCTTGCAATAATTTGCTTGTTTTACAACATTCTTAGTTACCTATGCTAACATAGTATGATACTCTATCCATGCCATAGGATCTGCTTGGCAAAAAAGTTTTTTGCTTTTAGACAAGGAATTTTAAGACTTTATTCACCATTGTATTATACCTTGATAGTCAGCTTTCCCAAATTCTGTAAAACCCAGATCCGATGGGACCAGGCATTGTAGTTGCTTGGATATCTCCCAGCAGCTTCAGAGCAGACACTCATTTCCTCCTGCACTAGTCGGTGAATTCGCTCCACAGGTACTGCTCCCAGGTTTCCTTTACTCACAAGACTGGGCAAGGAGTTTTCCTGAATTAGTTGTTGCAGCACCCATCGTCTGGTTAAACAATTTACAGTATTAATAGTGAGAGAACAATTTAAAGAGAAAAAAAAAATTCATTTATATAAACCATTCAAGCCTTTCTAGTATTTCAGTTATCTGAACTACATTGTAACTAGACGATGAATAAGAAAGAGTAGTAAACACAACCATTTGAACTCTTTCCATGCTGAAAGCTATGACATCATGATCACACTCCAAAATAATTTAACTCTAGATGTATGTTTGTTCCCTCACTGGAAGTGGTCATGGCTACTTACAGCATACTAAAACAAAACAGAAGGAAACAGCAAAAATGCAAGAACTGTCTGCATGAGTTTTCTAAGTTACTCTCACACACTTGTATGCTTTAAAATCTTCAAAATGAGACAGAAAAAAGTGATTTAATAAAAAAATTTAACGCTGCTTTCTGAGTATTTTTTATATTTGTCACTACTGCACACAGCAAGCCAAACTAGTTCCTTGTACATCACCAGCAGAAAGCACGTACAAAAGACTTACCGTTTCAAGGGTTATAGGTATGAAAAGTTTTTACTGCTGAAGTATACATATTTGATTTGAAGTGACTGAGATAAGCACATATTCTTACATGGATTTTTAATTTTACTTTGGATTGACTTTATTAGTATTTTAATAGTATTTTTAGATTGCTATTTTGAGAGGTGTCCTCAATGTTGCAAAAATACATTTAAAGGCCCTACACAAAAGGGTCCTACAAAAATGGACCACAGATGTGTAGACTTCCAAGCAGCAGCATGTGTCAAAAGAATTACAATGGGCCCATACGGAATGCTCTAAAAAGCTGGACATCCTCAAGTCTGTGACACACAAGTTTTTCTGGTTAGTGCTGGCTCATATCGGTTCCAAGCCAATTTAATTGCTACTTTCAGAAAGGTATCACTTCTGGTTTTAAAAAAAAAAAATCAATAAATAAAATAAAAATAATAAATTTTCCTTAAAAAGATAAATATATTCTGCAATTCATGTACAAAATTGCATGCATATATAACAAAAAAATTGATAAGCCAACCAGTGCTAAAAAAGTTTTGTAATTATCTGCTTTTTCTCATTTGAAATAATTTATAATATTCTTGTTGACTGGTATTTATTTATACTGTGTCTTTTTATCTTATTTGTTTTAAAAAAAGCTTTAAACTGCTGAAGACAATACTGAGGATAATTTATAAGAATGCAATTTTTTAACTGACTACACCTCTCAGCAGAAATCACCAGCAGTGGACTGGAGTCAGTGTTCATGCACTGACTTCCTATAGAACACTTGCTTTAACTGAAGATACACAGCCAAACAAATTATGCTCACTGACTGTTGTGTAACTTTATTCTATTCTATGCAATGTAATAATTTCGAAGACTTAATTTTTGCTTTTAAAAAAATGTCTTCAATCTGAACATCACCATCTGGTATTTTTTCACTTCAATTAGAAGATTTGCAAGAAATGGGAAAATCTAAAAATATGCAGGCACAAAAGCTAAATAAGTAAAGAATAATTTCTTTAACAAAAGATAAATATAATTTCATCAAGGTTGTTGCTATATCAATGCTATTACAAAAAAAAAAAAAACCCAGAAATTAAGTAGATGCTTATATGTTAAGAAAAACCTATGTATTATATTCTAGGTTAACTTTAAGAATTTTAAGCTCATGCAGTCCCAAAGAAGAACTGGGACAACAATTCCATCTTCAAACAACACCCTCTTCCAAAAATTCATATTATAAGTATGACTGAAGCTTTATTTAGGTTTTTGATAAGAGTATGAAAACCCTAACAGGATCTCAACTTTACGGTTGTCCTAATGCTGAACATGTGAAACATAATATTACAAACTGCTTTCTAATGTATGACATTCAAATCCCTTTAAGGCTTTCTACAAAAGGATGAGTTACACTGTGAAAATATATCATAGGGAAAAAAAAACAACCCACAAACACACATGCACATAACAAGTTGAGGGTTTTTTTGTTTGTTTCCTTTTTAAATAAAGTTGAGAAATAGATCTATACTTGACTCAGCTGTGCCACAGGCATTTTTCATACAGTCACTACGTAAAATCACTACTGAGATGGTTAGTTTCCTGTGTTTGAGTAATTCTGGAGTTGTATTTTCCAAAAATGTGCTCTGCTATTTCATTATTTAGCTGTAGTGACTTAATGACATTGCTTAAGTTAGAAATGACAAAAATAAACTCAACAAACCAAAAAGATCAGTATTGGGATTGAAGAACCACCCAATTTCAGTTATAAAGATTAGCTTTCACAGAATCTTGTCTTTTTAAAATGCCTGTAGACAAGCAACATAATAGTAAGTTGGAGGAGGAAAAAGGGAGAAACCCACAATGCTCACTTACTACTGATGGAATCAGAATTCTCAGTCTGAGCATTTTAGGTGCTGCAAGACATGATAAATGTTTAGGAAAATTTATCCCACCTCCAAAGTTTATTAAAAAATATGCAGCAGAAAAGGTGCTTATGATTTTAGTTATATGTGTAAAATACAAGCAGGTAACCTCAAAAGCCAAAGCACAGTATTTTACATTGCCTGGCTTAAAGCATCTACTGTATCTCTAGATATAGCCTTCATCTATGGCTCTCCTTAACCCAGGCACAGGAAAAAACTAAAAACCAAACAAAACCCAGAAAAACATTTAAGTTTGGGGAAGCAACAGAAGGCAGGGGAAACAAACCTATGAATCCACGTTTCTGGACTCTTTGGAAACTTGGTTAATGCCAGTTTTCCAAGATGCAAATCTTTAAGTGGATTTAAAGTGCCAGACAGTATTAATTCTTTCCTACAAAAGATAAAATAAATTTGTATGAATAAAAGAAGTAACCTGAAAATAGAACACAAATTCCAATAACAAATAGCATGACATTTCCTTTATATCATAACAGAACTTCACTGTCAGATTAAGAGAGTTTAAAAACCCTTTGGTGGACTAACCCAATCCACTCTGCTATATAGACATGCACGCTATACAACCAGGCCCAATAAAATAAACCCTTATCAGAGAACTTTATCTTACTCTGAACACATACAAACCATTGGTTCCCAAACCTATTCAGAAATCACTGACTTAACTGTATTTGAGTGTGGCTGTCCATCATATTTTCTGTTACTAATCAAAACGCCAAGGAGTTTGGGCTACAGACAATGCCTGATGAGAATAATGTTGCTTTTATCTGCACACTCTAAAAGCATCTTATTAAGACAAGCAGCACTTTTTGTATGTTTGCTTGATAGAAGGGCTGCCAATAGGGCTACATAAATGACTAAACATTCCTTCTTGGAATTAAGTCCTTAGATCATTCTGTGCATCTGAAAATAGTTACGCTTCCATACTGCCTTACACACACACACTGACTTTTACTTTTTAAATATGGCTCGAGATACAGTATCAAGGCTCCCTAAATTTAGAAATAAATGGCAAATACTCTCTGTGTGGAGAATGTTTTTCAAACTTTACAGAAAGGCTGAAATTGTTCATTTTACTTAAGTGTAAAACAACTTCTGATTTAAAAAAATAAAATAATTTGCCCTAATAAACCTTAATGTTCATCCAATGTAACCCTTCCCAGAGCACCTCCGACACAGACATAGGAAAGTGAAAGCCCATATTTATCTTTCTTGCCTTCTTTGCACAGTGTTCCATGCCTATACCATATTCTTCTTTCCAGTTTTATAACTCTCATAGTCTGTCCTGAGCGTGTTTGTAGACATCACCTCATCACTGATTACTCCCCAGACAATAGTCTCCATATCCCATTTTACAATCTAGTAGATGGAAGTTTTGAAGCAAAGATACAGTAAGTTCTAAAATTACCATTTGCAGATTGGAAAAATGCATTTCCTAGAACCTCCAGAAGCCACAATTAAAAACTGACACTGTAAGAAGAAGAAACAATTTTGGCACAGGTTTGCTGTGAGGTTTTTTTTGTTGCTTGCTTTTTTAATAATTTATGATTCAACATAATCATATGCATGGCACAACATTCAGCAAGAGCACTAGTAGGTGAAAAGCAGATGATCAGTTTTCTGACAGAAACGCACACACCACACCCCTCCAACAAACAAACCCATACCAAAAAACAAACAACAAACCCTCTTCCCTCCAAAAAACCCCACAGACCGGGAGGACATAACACATTGGACAGGGAGGAAATATATTGTGAAAAAAAGCTGCTATCCATTAGGGAGGTAAAACTTCTCTGCAGTCAACACTGTGGTTTTAAAATTATGGCCCAAGTCTCACAAACAAATTGACATATTCTTTTAGTGTGAATGCCTACTGTAATTTTCTGATTTTGAAGTTTTCACTAAACTGACTCCACCTGTTAAGATGGCTTTGTGTTGCTTCAATTGAACAGTATACCCACAGTCAGATGCTAATGGTGGCAACACTAACAGTGAGCTATATATTCATACATCTAGGCACTAGCCCAGACCCTTCTTTTGCTACGGAACCAACAGTTTAATAAATCCTTAAGAAATTTTTGCTCCTGATATCTAGTAAAGTCAGTAGAGAACTGTCTGCAGAAATCGGAAATGTTGGGACATTTGTTCTTATCTGAATCAAGTTCCAGCATGCTTCAGATTGGATGCTTTTAGCAGGTGCTCAACAGGAAATCCAGATATACCAGCCAGGAGCATCAGACTGACCAGACTGTTCTGGGTCAGTGTGTTGACTTTTACAAAGGCAGCAAGAGAAAGATGCAGGGAATGTCAATACTGGAGCAGGTGGAATAATTGTTCCATTACTGCAATGCAAAAGGTGACATTTTGATAAAAAAAAAAAATCACTTACTACATGGACAATGAAAAAGCAGTCTAGATTAGTCTAACAATCAGAACAAATGCATGTACATATTTCACAAAGATTTAGATTACCTGGCCACCTATCTCCCAAAATCTAAACTCTTGGTGAAGATATTGCTCCTGTATTACAGCATTAACTGTAAATAGGCAGGATCACACATATTTACACTTAAAGTACATCTACTCTTTTGCAAAGTTGAGGAACATTACAGACAGGATTCACTTTCACTGCTGTGATAGAAAAAAAACAGGTTTTAGCTTCATAGATTTCCAAATGACAGATCCTCCCACTCACAAGTAAGGGACTTTAATCACAGGTACAACGGAAGTATCATATACTCCCAAATATACCCCTTTCAAGCTCTCTAAGCAATTATCCAACTTGGGATATATAATCTGTAGCTCACATTTTTTCCCCTGTGTGAACGACATAAAATTTTTCAGTCTTCAGAATTCTAGCTCCCATAAAATATACAATTATTTTGACTTGCCTTATGTTTTTGCTGATACCTTTCAAGTCACTGGTATCTGATAGGAAAACATTTGACTTTTCAGAGTCTCTTGTCTCTGAAAATGTCTCAATGTCTTTTGACTTTCGATCAATTGTACATACTAGCAAGTATATCAGCAAAACCAAAAACATCTATGACCTGTCCTTTACAATCACTTACATCAAGATTTTCGTCATTTTAACTTGGAAGATTTTCAACTTCTAAAAACAGAATAACCTAAATTTGATTAACAACAGCAGATGTCTTCTTGCCCATTCAGTATAACAGGGATTTCTTTCTGAGTTTTAAGAACCAACGTGTCTCCTATTATTTAGCATGCCTGCTCACAGTATACAATTAGCTCTTCCTCAGTTCTCATCGTGTAGCTTCTAGTCCCTGCCCTTCTGTAGCTTCCCAGTCATTTCTAATTAAAGTCAGTAAAAGACAAATCTATGCAGTCCTATAACAATTGTTCAGAACTGATCCAAAGTCAAGGCAGATTATCCATCTCTTCCTAGCAGGTAACACATTTGATGTTTTATGTTCTCTGTGCTTCATTAACCAGATACAATGCTGTATGATCATCAACTGAGTTCAAATGCTCATTAGCCTTCCACTCTGCTACGCCAGTCTTCTTGTTCTGCCAAGTCCTGTCTCCTTTCCAAGGAAGAGATTACCTTTTCCCACTCTCAAACAACCCTCTTCCTGTATCTTCTAATTTAGAGTCAACCACTGTCTCTGAACCTCTCAGCAGATAATTCAACATAGGAAAAATGGATTATCCCAGTCTAAAATAAGTAATTAAATTCTATGTGCAGGGCTACTATTCAGTAAAAAAATACTAAACTTACTATTATTTTAGGCTACTTAAGAGTCTATGATGCTTTTATCCCCTCAAAATAAAGCGGTGAATTTGTGTGGGGAGAATATAAGATGCATCAGGTGCGACAAATATCCTCTGAGCAAGACTGAAAACAATCCTCCCATGGCAGATCCATCATGTTCTGCAAGCAGAGTTCAAGTCCCACACAATTAGTAAATATTAGCTCAGAATAAGGACTTCCCACAAGCATCTGTACACAACACAGTCTGTCCTCTAGTCTGTGACGGCGTATGCCATGTGTTTGACGACCCTGACCTATAATCTACTCAAGCAGGAATTTCACAGAATGGAAGAGAAGCTGAAATGTTGTGCCAGTTAAGTGCTTAGCCTTCAAATGAGCAAACTCCTAGCAACAGCCTAAAACAAGGTAGTGTCAGGTTCAGCAAAGCGGTCCCTTGTCTAGAGCAGGCTTCACAGCTACCAACTGGCTGGTTTAACAACAGGTTCTCCCTGAATGCTAAATGGACCTTCAAAGACAGACTGCCAGTCAGGTCACTGGCCAAAAATTTAGGAAGCCAGGACACCTTCTGTAGTGATACATATACTGCATTAAACCATAAATGTTACAAAAAACAATCTTCATCCATCCATATTCATTAACGTTTTTAATTCCCGTTTACAACTTTGAACTACTACATACATAAAAGCAAATTCTTTCAGCTGTCACACAGAAAGATTGATATAGATGCATTTGCGTTGCAAAAAAAAATCCACAAAACCTAAACCAAAAACCTGAATTCAGTCTTAAGTACAACAAGATTACATTACTGTAGTAGGTCTAGTACTTATACATGCTCCTAATTCCATTTTATCACTTGAAAGCTACTCAAGGTTTACATTTTCATGACAGTAAGCCTTTTGTTATGACTTTCACCCCAATTTCTTATACCTGAGATTCTAGAAAGATACAGATCACAGCAGAATCCTTCAGAATTACACCAGCAGCCAAAGAACTCTCCCTCCCCCTGCCCCCACCCCAAAAAAAACCACAATCCCCCAAAAAAATGTAATTTGCCATATCTAGGGCCGACAGCTACCTGCAACCATCCTTCCAGCTAATTTTGTTAATTCTTCCTCCTCTAATAATGCATCTTAACTATGAAAGGCCTACTTTTAATGCGAGCCCTCCTAGACAATAACATAACGTTCTGTCAGCCCTTTTAGAACTATTCCTTTAAGACTGTCTCTACACTTACCTAGGCAGCACAAAGAGAATATTACCCCACCTCAGAGATTTACACAAAACCAGACTACAGGGCTGTGAAGAACTGTTGCTTCTGGGCCCCATTCCTGCTCCTCCTCCACGACTCCTGGACAGGTGCTGCAGCATGACCAATGGTGAAGCTAGACTAATCACAGGTACAAGAAAGGAGCAAAGTCATGGAGAAGATGTCTGGAATGAAGGACAGCCACCTTTCTCCTCTTCTCTTGCAGTGTATCTATTGAGGGCTATTCAGTTTTGATGAGCTGCACTGGTAATGGCAGCAAATTGAACGATTAACTCAAAACAACTTATGCATAATATTCAAAGGGGAAAAATTAAAATAGTGAAGAGAGACAGCAAGTATCAGTTGGGCATTATGTGACCTGGTGAAAAGGATATGTCCAATTGAAGATCACAAATAGCCTTCCTTAAATGAGAGGAGTGGCAGTTCAATGGGACTTATATTCCCTCCAAAAGGGGCCAAACATGTGCCTTAACATGCAGCAGTGTAGTCTTTAGCCTGTGCTATGAAAAACCTTCAACAAACAAACAACCAACTAAAAGAAAGGCAGTCTAAAACTATCTGCAAGGCATACAGGATAGAAGAGATTTTTAACATTCCTTAGCTGAAAAACTGTTGCTGTGTCACTAATTACCACTCACAACAAAGCCTAAAGTTGACTCACAACAAGGCCAAGGTCTTTCTGATGTCACTGAGTGCAACATACCTCACATTCCAAGCACTGGTAAAGTCAGGGTTCAGCAGCAGCAGGGTACATGTGATATCTATCAGCTCTAAAATGATTGAACAAGAGAGACAAAGGTTAGTAACAGTTCACACACCACAATGCTCATTCTGCACTCCCTTTTGCTCCCTGTTCTTCCTCGAAGTCTCTCCTCTGCAGGCTGCTGTATCTATGGGTGCCTACCTCTGCTCCATCGCACTCCAGAAGAAATGCTAGCTTAATTTAAAAGGAAGCAAAGCCAGTCATATCCTCCTTTTCATTATTAAAATAATGGACTTATGTCTTGCTAACAACTCACTTCTAAGAAGTGTGCAGTGAAAATTTCTGACATCTACCTGTACTACTATAATCAAACATAGAGTATGTCCCCAGCAAGGGACAGCAATTACATAGAATCCTTAAGTTTTCAGTGATTTAAATTGCAGACATACTGTATATATCATAAACAGAGAATTCTTCAAAGAAAATTCAACAAATCTGAAATAAAATAGTACCATTAAAAATTTACCTTGCTATTTCAGTACAAGTCTGAGCTACAGACTGCTGCCATATACTGTACTATCACAAAAAAATACACATACTATAAAAGAAACCGTAACTAGCAAAATGAAATACCATAACCATGAATTAGGATCACAAAATAAATCCTCTACTTAACTGCACAGAAAACACTTTAAATACATTCTGAAGTGACAGCCTTGCTTCAGACTGAGGTTTTAAGCCTAATGCAGTAAAAAATCCCAAACAGAACATTTGTTTGCATCTCTGCATTTTACACACTGCACAGACTGTAGATCTACATATTACATTTATACTTAACAATGTCAAAAAAAAAAGGCTGAAGAATATGGTTGCTGAGAATGCAAGAATAATTTCATTGTAACCTAATCTTCTCCTTTCCCTTTGCACTCCACTGTACCATTCGTGCAGTTTGAGTCTCACCAGAGTTACAACGGGCATCCTTGAGACATCTCCACTTAAGCCTGATATCCTACGGAATGTCACTGTGTTGGCTCCCTCTGACCTTAACCTTAACACATCATCAGATCAGTTAACCTGTCCTGCAAACACAATTCTTAAATTTACACGCTAATTTTGCAATTGAGTAGGAAGAGACTAACTTCAAAACTGAACATGACTATCTAGGCTTTTACTGCCAATAAATTTTGGCTACATTCTCTCCTAATCACCCTTCATTTAACATAGTTGACATAGTACTCCAGGCAATTTCCAGCAAATAAGAGGCACTTTATTACACTCTTTTTCCTAAAAAAGTATCTCATGGAACTAGAGCTCTGGGTAGTGCAGTTAATATGACTTTAAAATTTCTTTTTACAAAGTCACTGATGAGATGCAGCAATAATGAAGCACGTGAAATCAAAATGCAAAGGAACATGGCTTCACATTTCTTTTAACCAAGACTTTGAGATAAGTTAGTATTTAAGTGTTTCAAAAAGTGAAATATCTTTGTATATTACTGTAGGACTGCTCACGGTTTATGTCCAACAAAGTAATTTTGTGTTTCCCACAATGTTTCCATTTATGAGAAATGCGCTATGCCATCATATAGTGGGGAGGGGAGGCAATTCTTTAGTGTACTCCGTCGATTTTGCACTAAGCTGTTATAGTGATATTTTGTAAGTTACAGGTAGTTACCCTAAAGTTAACTTAACTCTCAATTTTCATGTTTTTAGTTGTGAGTTGGGCTTTGGGTTTTTTGGGTTTTTTTTACTTTTAATGGAAGATTTTATTTTAAAACTCTCTTTGTTGCCAGGGAATGAATATTTCACATATGCATCACGCTTCTTCCTAATTTGCTGCATAAATATACAAAGCTTTTTCTTTGTCTTACCCAATCCCTGAACCAGCAAAGCACTTCAACACCTATTTAATTTTAGATACGTGAATTGCCCAATTGAGATATCCAGGACTACTCACATACGTGAAACGAAACACCTACTATGTAGTTTGCTGGCTACCGTTTCAATTTTACATTCAAAAACTCCATTTGCAACATTTAAAAACACACCCATTTTATAAGGATAGATTTATAGTAAAAATTGTGAGCTTCATTGTTTCATCTAGATTTTCCATTTTACATTCTCAAAATATTAGTATTCTATATTTTTAAAACATCTTAATTTTACATATCATAAATATACATACTTTAATGCTCTGATTAAATGCTTCTGCTGTTGTTACCTGTGTCATAAACAATACACACAAATTGCCATAGTTAGTATCGATGTAAGAAGACTGTGCAATACAGGAGATCTGTCTGCAGAACTTTTTCATTTGTTACAGGACAGAAAGCTAAATGAAACTGTGTAATGCAGGATAATAAGAAATTATTCTATGATAATGAAAAAATGTGCATTATTAATCACATAAGATACTGTTCTCTATCTAACTCAGTAACTTACCATCTTTGTTCAGCCATTGTTTTCTTTGTCTGTAGAGAAGAAGTTTATTGTGGACATAAGGCAAAAGAAACTTGACACACCAGCTCTCCACACCAAGCTTGTTTTCTACCAGGACAATAGGGCTTCGGTTATACCTGGCTTCGGGGCAGGGTATTAATCCAATTTCATCTCTTAAAAAAACCAGAAAGAAATATGATTAAACTTATTTCCAGTAAATGCCAATTGTTTTTCTCAATAGAGCAGACCAGCAATGCGTCCCACACAGTTAGTCCATCATCTTTTTCAGTTTTTACCAAAACCTGTACTCATTATCCTCCATTGTACCTTCTTGATTCTTGCTGGTCTGCAGGTATGATAAAATGCATTTTCAGAAAGCCATCCTCTGCAAAACTCATGCAGTATATTAACTCAGCAAATAAATGATTCAAACATGTTTTTAAGCCATGAATAAAGATTTAAGATGAGCAAAAAAAGTAAATGTATTTTACCTCCGTACAACTTATTCAGACACAATATAAAATCCAGTTGTGGGTTTGAGATGAGTCACTACAAAAATTTTCTTAGTTCCCCAGTGCTGTAATGCCAGAAACCCAGAAATATTTTAAGACTTGCTTTAGACTCTGGAAGTAATAGCCATGATTAGGTGAGTCAATACGAATTCAAAATCCTTTAAGTGTTCTCTAGGAATATTCCTTTTGGTGATTCTGTCTCTTCTTACCCTGAAATAATCGGAAAAGTTTTATTAGAATTTCCCAAAGATCCTAAATGAGGAAGTTCCCTTTTTAAAGTATTTTTAGATTATCACCTAAGCAGTTTATCCCAGCTGAAATAACACAAGCACCCCTCACTTTGTCATGGAGATGGGATGGAACTGTAAACTGCTACTGCAAGGGAAACAAAACACATTAAGGAGTACAGGCACCTGACTGACTCAAAGCTACCCAGGAACACTCTACAGCAGCATGACAAGGTGCTCTGAAACCAAAGAGAGTGCAAAAGAAAATCACATAGACAGCAGTGTTCACGTTTCCACATGTCCCATTTTTCCCTCTCCTCGCAAGCAGCCTGATGAACAAGGGGAAGATTTGAGACAAAGAGGCCAGTCTGATTAAATGGCAACTTTGCACGAGAGGCTTCAATCAAGCCTCCAAAAGAACAGTGATGGCTACAAAAATTCGTACCACCAAACAAAACAGAAGAGACTCAGCTGTTTATTTTTAAAACAGCCATAACATATTTTACTTTTCCTCAGCTTTCTCTAGTGCATTGGGATGTTGGAAGAACAGATTCAACAGCTTGTTAAACAAACACAGGTTGTCAAATATTCACACTTGTTTGGCCAAAAAGCAACATTATTTTATACTCTCCATTATGCATGATTTCTCCACCAACTCCTGTTTAGTGGAAAATCTTCTTGTAATCTCAGATAGAAAGCTAATTCTCCATATTAAAACATTTTCAATACAAAGTCTACAGATACACTCCAAGTGACAAGTCCACAACCTCAACTATATTATTTGAAACTAATTTTGTTACTGGTGAGTGTACAGATTTAGTTCTGTGTCCTCATTGGATTATTACTAAAATAAACAAGCATATGGTGTCACTTAATAAGAATGTATTTGCTTATTCAGAAAATGGATTTAATCTTCCATACATCACAACATAAATCACAGGCCACAAAGAGCACGAGTAACTCAAAGTAAGATACTTGCAAATCACTTGGCTTTGGCTTTGTCTCCAAACACACACCCAGGTTTCTTACCCATGCCTAGTCAACTGAGAACAGAGCGAGGAAAACCAGCATTTTCCTATCCCACCAATGGCAAGTCATGGGGATCAAAGCAAGATCCTCATCCCTGCTGCTCCACTCAACCCAAGTTAAGCTCTTCAGGAAGCTAGTCAGATTAGACCTAAAATGACATTCATCTCCTCCTTTGAACATGGTACTTTATAGCCTGAAGTCTGTACCTAACTGCTGGCTCCTTTCATGAATTTTAAACCCAGTCCTTGGCCAAACTTTGCCTGGCCTTGCATAGAGGGACATGCAGGTCCCCACCTGAAATGAAGATGCAGTCACCCACATCTTCTCTAACGAACTCCATGAATTACCACAAGAATTTACTAGCTGGTGCTTAGAAACAGCACACCAAAGGTAAACAGCTGGAAAGTTGGGGGAGGGAAAAGCCCCATACATCCACACATTTACTTCTTACCAAATACAAAAAGCCTGATTTGAATGAGCTAAGTTTCACAACGCAGCTTTAAACATGCAAAAATGACAAACAGGTAGGGTTTGCACAGAGCTGACAAATCAGCCTGAAACACTTCAACTGCAGAGTGCTCAGCTAGCCAAAAATCAGCAGACCACTGCATGATGAAATTCACCAAGATGCAGTGAAACACAAAAAATCGTTTATCTGGTAACTACTCAGTTTTTGCTAAGCTGCAAACCAGGACTTCTTATTTGGTAATGTTGTGTCCAACACCTTGGTATTGTTTTTGATGTTTTGTGTGGTTCAGAAATCATGTTACATTCACTCCCCGAGAATGAACAGAATCCAGAATGCAATACCAGGAGAGCAGATTTATCTAAGGCAGGGTATCTGTCTCACAGCCAAACCAATTAATTCAAGCCACCACCTATTTCTGCTCCTGAATGCCCCTCAGATCTGCAGAGGAAGCAACAGGACTGGTCTGTCAGCCCAGGAGACACTTCCTGAGAACTCCTGCAGCCTCTGCTCCATCGTGTACCCAAAGAAAGCTGCTGCAGCAGGACACACATGCAGGCACCACTGAATTTGTCCTTGTAAACTGAATTGACTGAAGTACCCATCCTTCATCTTCACAAACCAACCCAGGCCATGTGACAGATGTGCCTGTTTGTATGCTCAAACTCACTGCTGGATGGAGGATGCCTACATTTAGGTCAAGTAACAGGTGTAAGCTTCTCACAAGACTGAAAGAGACACCAAGTGAGGGCTGCTGTTTGTCAGTGTTTTGTATTATCAGAAGCACCATCTACAATGAAATAAAGATTTAATTTCTCCCTCTAGCTTTCCCAGTTTTCTCACATTGTCTCTTGCATTTTAGCAGTTATTTGTTGTTTTTACATTTGTTTTCCTCAAAGTCACATTCCAAAATGTCACATTCCACCACAGTCACATTCCAGAAACTCTGCAATTTATCTCAGGATACTGGGCTAGTCAGCATTCCTAAAATACACCATGGAAGCAGCAAGAACTTAGCTGAAGATTTTAGCTGGTTTGTCCTGAAGTTTGCAGCCATTACAGAGCTTCTTCTACCTGTGCTGAGACCAGAGACAATGTGCAAGATGAGACCCACGAGACTGCAGAGCTGCACAACCCAGACCTGGTCCCTAGTGTAAACCTCAGCCACATCAGAAGCCTAGCCAACCTACTTTAAACTTTTAGAACAATGATAACAGAAAAAAGTTCCCTTTTTTATAAAAATGCAATACTACAGTACTGCTATGGAAGGAGGAATTTCTTGTGATGCTATCGTGATGGGTCTTCAGCTTCAGGTAACCCATGTGAAGGGACCTTGTCTTATTTTTATCTGCAAGACCATCTTTAAAATAACCCAACCTGTCCCCAAAGAATTAGATAGAAGATATTAAATAATGTCTGAGAGATCTGAATGAGGTACAATCAGTGGATACGATGCAACTATGATTCCACTGACAATAAAGAATGGACATATGTAGTTGAGTATTTCTGCAATTGTAAAAAGCTTTTAATACTGGAAGACAATCCAAAGCATGGACACTGGAAAGGTGTATATCTTTACATTAAGTCTCATGAAATGACTACAAGGCTAATGAACTTATAACATTTGAAAGGTGAAGAAGAGAGGACCTAGATCAAAGAGTTTAAACTGTTTTTCCTTATTGTGCAATGCATCATATACACATGATCCTCTTAGAATTTCAAATAATTTGCACATTATGATAAGTAACTATCTCAATGGTACATCCAAAATCTTTCATAAATGAAAGAACAGGAATATATTACTGAATTCTGGCCAATATTTGCTTCTAAAGAAGCTATAAATACAACACTTCCACTCTCTAAGAGTTTTTGTTTGTTCTCACATTAATCTCCACTTGATTTGGAAACTTCTGCCTCAATAATGAAGTTCTTCAATAATAACCCCTCTCACTAGTATTTAAATTATTTTTAAATAATTCAAAGTAAAATTTAAAGTAAGTGAATTATTTTTACTTACCATTGGTGTATTTGGAAGTATCAATGGTGCACAAAGGTATAGAACAATCAAACAAAAACAACATTAGCAAGACAAATTTCATACTTGGCTACAGGAAAGACTAAAGGCAGTATGTTTCTTTCCAAATCCCCTGCAGACAAATCTGGAATCACAATGAAGAAAACCTGACTCAGAACACCAAAGCTAATAAAATGAAGTGTGGTATTTTTATTACCTTGTGATAAATTGAGACAGAACAAAATTATCTGAGCTACAGTAACAAATTGTTCTTGGCAAACCATAAATAGTATCCTCAGACTTTGAACACAAATGCTGGGTTAGCATCTAAGAGCTCATCTTTTCAATTATGCCCATCAAATTCATGTACTTTTTTGATAAGTAAGTCTATTTCTGTTTGTCTTCAGTGCAAAAGAACAGCAAAGTTCAAAAAGGAAGTATAAACTGATCTGCTCACCATTAGTGATCCATTCAGTTCCAGTGGGATAGCTCACGTATATAACTATCAGGACCTGTGGTTGTAGGATTGGGTAAAAATATCTTCTAGTAAATTTCACAGCCTTACAAAATTGAAAGGTAGCATGCTGACACAGTTAGCTGACTGAAGAAAATGAAGCTATCAGTGAGACAAGGCAAAAAATTTTGTGTTGTATATTTAGTTAGAAGTAAGCTTGGCTTAAAAAGATGCAGTCTTGCTGCAGATCTCATTTAAAGAAAAAAAAAAGAGAGAAACAACAATCCAACATTCTACTTAGTCTACTTAATCTGTATTTTTACACGCTTTTTAGTGTTGACCAGCGATAACACTCCCTTTAAAACCTACAAAACCATGAACCTGCCAGAACAAAACACCCATTCTGACAGATGCAAAGGGAAAAAGTGAACAAAGACAAGGGGCAACAAATGCTTGAAGAGAAATGACTAGGGGACAAAAGTATGAGATGTGACTGGGAACATCACGCACCTGGCAGATCCCTTATTTTCACTGGAGCTAGCTGGATGCCACGTAAAATAATTCAAAACAGTACCTGTGACATGAACAGGCCACTCTGTTAAAGAGAACAACATCTGTCAGGGACTACAGCTGGTTACAATTGCCTTGGCCACCAGCAGGAAGACAAGATACCTCAGACATACAAGAAAACATCTAGCCAGCATGACTGCAACCTGGTGCTCTAAAGGCACAGACGCATCGTAGCAAAGGGCCTGCAGTCTACATAGGCCATCCATAGTCCTATTTCAAGCACTGCAGTTCCAAAATCTAGCAGACAGAACCGCCACTTCTTCTACTTCAGGGGGTAAACTTGCTCGTGCTTCCTCTCTCAAAGCACGACACAATGCATCAGTCTCAGAGCACACAACTCTTGCAGCTTACTTTCATCTGTGAGACTGCATATATTAAAGAAAACAGCAACAACAGCATATGCTTTAAAAACACAAACTCGAAGTTTGCTACCAATAATTCTGGTGAAAGAGTAGAAACTAAGAAGAATCATAACATTCATTCACAAATACTGGCTGTTTACAGCACATTACACCTCACAATGAATGAAGCTTCATGGCAAAACACAGTTCTTTTTTAGACAGCATCCATATGCTGTATTTTAAAACCTGGCCACCCACCCAAGATGCTTACTACATGTATAGGAACATGAGGGCATTCATTCTAATCCTCTCTTTTAAGCTAGGGGGTATACTGAGTGCCCATAAAATTTTCCTACATGGTTGCTTAGCATATTATTTTCTGGAACAGATTAACAGGCACCACCTTACAGATCACAGCATTTCTGACTGACACAAATATACCATACTTATGTTATGAAGTTGTTATCCATTATATGCTACTTCATTTGCCTTAACTCAGTATGGAGTTTACATATACAGATAGAAAGATACTTCCCCTAAACAGTTTGTGTCTTAAAACAAAGGATGGAGAAGGAAGCAGAAATAGAGGAGGTACCTAAATCAGAGTCTCAGGGCTGGTCAGCAATGGAACTGAAAATGAAATGCAGACCATCTGACTCTGCACAGGTTGTTAAATAAACCCAACTCCCACAAGACAACAATAACTGTAGTTCGTATTTACAGTTATCCTGTTTCCTTCCTTCAAAACACCCCACAATGAAAAGCACTCACTGTTATCTCTATTAACAGATACAGTTTTGAAGGTGGCGTTCATTAAACAACACTGCTGTACAAGGGTGCAATTCAGTAAGCTTCAATCCTGAGATTTGATTCCATCAGTGCTAATGCGCTGCCTCGGACGCGCAGACACACACACCCCACCGCCTTCAGCGGGGCCTGGCACGCCTGAGCCACCCGCTGGCAAAAGCAGACTTGCCTACGCTCCGAGTTTAACACTGCCACACCTCAAATTCAAATAGAGTTCATTTAAGAATCACTTCTGAATTTCAGAGCCGTTGCCAGTTTCCATAGCTAGCTACTTTTTATCGACGAGGCTGGTTTTGTTGGCAGGCTGGTGGAGCAGCCGTACGGCACACCAGCAGCAGAGGTGCTGCTGCAGCTTGCACCCAGCAGGACGCAGGAGCGTCTGGGATTTACTCTAACTCCCGGGCTGCTATCCAGAAAGACAACGAGGCAGCAGGAGAGCACGGAATATGGGTGGCATCAGCGACCTGCCCCAGTGAAGCACAGGTACCAGGGAACCGGCCCGGCGTCGGCCCTCCGGCCCGCAGAGAGGCATGGCCCGGGAGGGTGTCGCGCTGAAGCCCGGGTGAAGAATCCCGGCTGGTCATCGCAGCCACTCAGCGTGGCCTTGGGTCCCGCACCCGGCCCTGACAAGCACCGCTGGGCACCGGGCGGCTCGCCGCTCCCCCACCAGGGGCCCCACAACCCCGCCTACACGAAGATGAGGGAGCAGAGCCGCCGACAGCCAAGGAGCAGGCACAGGGCTGAGGGTGGACAGGGCTGTGGGTGGACAGCGCTGCCACCCCAGCCTGGCCCCGGCCCCAGCTATCCCCCGCCGCACTCACATGTGGGGGTTCCGTTGGAAGGCGTTGCGAATGTCCTTCACCACGCGCTGCACCAGCACTGCCACCTCCTCCAGCGACTCGGCCATCTTCCACCTCCGCAGCCTTCCCTATTTCGCCGAACCGGGCGGGCAGAACGCTTCCGGGTCAGCAGCCAGCTGGGAGCCGCGGGTAACACGCAGGCGGCGGGGCGGGGCGACGGCGAGGTGGGTGCGGCTTCCCGCCCGCCTGAGCTCCATGCCGGCGGGGCGGAGGAGGGCGGGCATTCGGTTTTCTCCTTCAGTGGGTCCCGGCCAGACTCCAAGAGCTGAGGGCAGTGACGGTTGTAGAATGGCTCAGGTGGAGGGACTTTCCTCTTGAGGGTGCAGCTCATTCTGAAGGGAGGCGGGCGGAGGAGGACTCGGCCAGCTTCTCCTGCCGGCGGACGCGCGGAGATCTGATGACCGGTAGCCGCACGCGGTAGGGTGTGGCTCCTGTATTTTTTCCTCCGGGTCGAGCCGTCCGTCAGGAGTGTCCATGGTTGCAGTTTGGGGAGATCGCGTGATGGTGCGGTTCAGAGGCCAGAGAAGGGCTGGAAGCGCCTGAAGTGGCTCTAACACAGTTAAACCTAATTGAGGGCAAGCACTCTCTGCGTTGTGGTGGTCTTACCACTTTTAAATTACGTTTACTTTCCGTCTACTGTTCCTTTATTTAACAAGTAAACAAGTAAAACTGGCGGCATAATAATTTATACTAGCAGTGTATTATTTTAATATTCGTGTTAGATGTCAAACCATGTAGCTTTAAAAGATAGGCACGTATGTATAGCTTCCCCTAACTTGAAAGAGGGATGGGTGTGCTTCTTTGCAGGCTGAATGTGAAGAGCCAGTTATAATTCTGAACTATAACTGCTGTATCTGATTGTTGTTTAGAAGTTAATGTATTATTCCAAAACAAATTGTTTTACAAAGCATTAACTATGCGTAATGTGTCTCTCATTTGAAAGCCTGCAATGTCATCATCATTATCTGCTTCATCATTCCCTTCACCCATCACCAAGAAAGCCTGGTATATACCCACCGTATATTCTCCTTCAGGAAAAAAAAAAAAAAAAGGGACAGAGTCTGGAAAGAAGATGGGCTTGATCAAGCATGTGTATAAAGAACAAATAGAAAGGTGGATGTCCCTTAGACAAACACTGAACATGTTCTTACATGCCAATTTTTTACTGCATTTGTAAGTAAACTAACCTTAAAGCAGAGATATATTTCATGTTGGCTCTGGTAGTTGAATTTTGTCATATTTTTTAGACATGACAAATATAAACATGGAGGTGATGTCTACAAAGAGTCCCAGGTGAAACAACACACTGACGAAAGCTCAGTGTTAAAAGCTGAAGAGGATGTGTTGGAGACCTTCAGCCGCAACTGTTGAAAGGTAACTTCCTGCTTTTTTATGTTGTATTTCATATATTCCCAGAAATAATATTTTTAGGTGTTTATGAATGTCTCTAACCTTGGTGCTGTGTTTTTCCACATGCATGATAGGGATTTGTATTCACTTGCTATGAATGCAGGTTTAGACTTTTATCCTTCTGAGAAGTGGTTGTGTATAGCATGTACCCTGGAACTGTAGTGCAGGATTTCCTGCATTCCCAATTCCTGTGACTTTATTTTTTTCACCATTATAATATTGCCTTCTGGGCTGTGGACTGGCTACTTTGTTATAAGACTAAGTTATGTCTACTGAGGATCTCTTGGTACTGTCAGATGGCAAGCCACCATAAGTGCAAAATTCTGAACTTAATGCTTTTGCAAGCAAAGATATGTGGCATGTGTTGTGTTAGCAGCTCCAGTTGGCTGCAGTGCAGCAGACTTGCCAAAACTTATTTAGGATTGTGGGAAAGTAATTTATTACATAATTAAATAAACTTTGAATTAACATGTTTCAGGGATTTTTGTTGTTTTTGTTGTTTGTTTGTTGTTGTTCAGTAGTTCTTTTTACTCCAGTGCATGCCTAGAAAAAAAGAGGATGTAATAGAATGAGGTAGGTCTAAAATAACATGTTCAAAGTACTGAAGAATTGGTCTGCTTTGTTGCATTTATTGAGAAAATGAATGATGCTTTAATTCTGGTTTGGGCTTCAACTCAGTAATTTTTTCTTCTATAAATAAGGAGCCTATAAAGTCACATGGCAATTCAAATGTGATTGTTACATTAAAAAATTGTAGTCTTTCACAGATCTGGGCCTCCACAGATTTATTTGAAGGTTCAGTGTGTTAAACAACAAATTAGAAAACTAATTAGATATGGGAGATCTTATGGGACCTTCTTAGTAGCCCATATATTAGCTGCAAAATTCAGACTAAATAATGCTCATTTCAGGTAACTGGGTTATATGGCTGTGCTGTCCCAGGTTTTCATTCACCTTATAGACTGTATTATGTTGTATGGTGTCTGATATTATTGCAGCAAGGTGAAGCATTCTGGATGTCAAATAAACAAAAATACAAATATGACGAAAGGTATTGCTGCTCTTGGTGGACACTGGGAGATTTTTTTAGTTGAAAAATCCAAATTGTTTTTTTCAAAATAGCTTTTATTATTGTGTTCGGCATAACCCAGTATTGTTAATTTATGACAGTTTGCCTTGCTCAAAAGGAATCAGCCACCTTTATGTAGTTGACAGCAAACCTTTTCAGACTCACTGCCTTCTCACTTTGTCCTGTGCAATTTGTTCAGTGTTTGTTTCAAACAACAGGTTTGTTGCAAGTTTTTTAAAAACAACAAATTTAACTTTAGTCAGGTAACACAGTAAATGAAATATTTCCAGCTATATATGAAGTTTGAATTCTGTGAAGAGGTTTTGGTGAGTTAGACCTAAAATGAACACCTTTAAAATGTCATTAATCATGCCAAAATTACCCAATAGATTAGAAGTCTAGTTTTTGGTTTGGCGGGGTGAGGTTTGTATTGTTCTAGTTTTTGGGTTTTTTTAGTGCAAGTATTGAATACAAGGGAAAATCAGTCATAACAATGCAAAGTTCTCTTCTGAAAATACTGAAAATTGTTACAAAGTACTTACTGCTGAAGTAGTTATTTGGAATAGTGCAGTTAACTGACAGTATACTGGGTATAACTTCATGCATGCTCTTTGAAGGGGACTGAATATTAAATTGCTATTCTTATTTAAATAACATAATAAAATGTATTTAAACTGTGTGCCTT
The DNA here is from genome assembly GCA_027574665.1 of Rhynochetos jubatus. Taxonomy (NCBI): domain Eukaryota; kingdom Metazoa; phylum Chordata; class Aves; order Eurypygiformes; family Rhynochetidae; genus Rhynochetos; species Rhynochetos jubatus. Next base: position 48,626,405 of record CM050690.1, on the reverse strand, counting down.
ATGTACACAATTTTACACATTGTCAAAGCTTATAAGGCAGGTATTGGTATTAGTATGCACATGGTACAGTACCTTTTGGAAGTGATTATTGAGTTGGAAGCCAAGCATACATACTTGCTGTAATTTTGGGGTAATTGTAATAAGTTATTTCAGAAAATACTATTTTGTTAATTTTCACATAGGGCATAAATATAAACTGTAGAAAATATAACATAATTAAATAAGGTAAGAATTATATATATGCTAGCCACAGAAAAGAAATTTCCCTGGGTAATCCATTCCTATGACATCTGTGGAGGTGTCAAAAATCTTGGAAACAATTTGATCAAGGTAGTTCTTCTGCGGTGAGTACAGAATAATATATCCTTGTAGCTGTCTAAAGTGATACAAGAAATTTCTATTATATTAAGTTTGCTTTAATAAATAGCTAAACGGTTAGAAGCTTTCAATTTAGATCCAATTCTCAAGGTGTGAAATATAATTGTTAATGTCTTCATGGCCACCTTTGCATAATATGGATGATGATCTTGGTTTGTTTCTGTGCCCCTCAACTATTGTAATTTGTTACAGCTTTATGAATGAGTTCAATCAACTTAAATGCTATTGATTTAAGTATCATATTTTGTGTGAAGACCCCTCACTAATTGTCCTCCGCTTTGGGAGGCTGGAAACAAGTGCATGGAAAAATGGGCACATCAATCTCACTGATTGCCATGACCTAAGATGATTTTTATAAATAGGTCACAATGCACAGCCACCAGGAGGAGAATTGCATCACCACAGTCCTTGCTTTGCTGTTTATTACAAAGATCGTTTGGGAATTTGACAGCAGTGGTACAGATGCGGGAAGGCACAGCACATTTTTCATAAACCAGAAAAGATTAGGCTTCTGATTTTTCAGTGATGTTTCTTTAACATCAAAAAATGCAGTGTGTATATGTGTAGTTTTATACTTAGTAGTTCTGCATACATTTGCTTTTCAGGCTAGCAAACAGAAAGATTGTCACCGTCTGTTGGCGACGGGTGCACCCACTCTGACCAAGCCTGACTGAAATCTACCCTGTTGTGCAAACCTTGCAAACCTTTGGCTAAGTCACATCTTACCAGGAGCTAACACTGAGACAAAGCCACAATACCCATCTGAGCTGGAGCTAAACACAACTAATTGCTGCACTTGCACACCTGTGCGTACCTCAGAGGGGAGTTTGACTACAAGCTGATAACTTTATGCTACAAAGATGTGCAGCTACCAGACCTGTTGAACGATCCTGCAGGGCAGTCTCTTGAGCAGGGACGCCTCTGAAGGTTACCCCTTGAGGATGAGAGATGCCTTACCTGACATCTGATGCCTACAATGAGAGATAAACTAAAAGATCTAGAAGTATATTGTATATAAGCTAATTATTTGACATATAGTAAATTGTAGATTGTTTGACTGCTGTTTAATCATTGCTTAATAAAAACTTTGGTTAGCCCCACAGTGAAGACTTCTCCCAGTAATTCTCCCATGACACTGTTACAGTGGTGTTCAGACTTTGTCAGTTACTTCTGGTTTTGCTGCAAGGAAGCTCATTCATATGAAAAAAAATCATTTTAAGTTATTATTGCATCAACATTTAATATTCTAATATAATGTTTCTAGGGAATATGATGTGGCTTAGTTCATCATGGGGTTGATGAACATCAGTTGACTAGTGGAATTGGCATCATTGGTGGATAGTGCAAACATGGGCCTCAAATGGATGAGAGAGAAAAGGAATGGAAGCAAACCTCACACTGAAATGTGCTGTAGACTTTTGCATAAAAAGTTTCAGAGAAACAACCCATATTTTCTACGGTTTAGGTATAATGGACTTCATTTGTGGGTATTAGTTTGTGTTTCTCCAAATTAATTCTCTTCTGTTCTTATTAGAAGTAAATGCAATTGATGTGCCAAGAAAAAATTATTTCACATATGCTGAATTATTTATTCTGTGTTATTGCATAGTATAAAATTATGTAAGAATTGAAGCTGCTTTGATTTTAATTCTAGAATAAACTTAAGGAAAAAATGTTAAATTTTTAAAACCTTCTAGTTCTGTTTTATAAATACATATTTAATATGGTGAAAGTGTTTCTGATATATTAAGTAATGTCAGATTTTTTCTTAAAATCTAACTCTGTGTTTTTTAAGATCTGCAATTGGTCTGGAGCAGTTCCAGCAGCACTTGTATATGTGGGCTACCAAGTGGTTTTAATACACATACCCTCTCTCCAAAGCAAGATGGTTTTTAGCAGCAGTTGATTACAATATGCGTTTGAATAAGGGAACCATTCACAATCAATTATTGAAATCTGTCACTGTATTTTTCATCATTTAAAATGTATTTATCGTAGTTTCTCAGAAGGGAAAATAATTGCCCAATTAGCATAGTCCAGTGTTAGCTGAGATAAAGTTGAGGTTTCTTTGCCATTCCATATCAGCAAACCCGTGTTGAAACTGTTTCCTTATGTAAATAGCTGTATAGCCTACCTTTAGTTTCACTATGATTTTACTTTCCGTCATTAAGGGCCCATAGAGAGGAGTAATAAATGTGACTATTTTGTTTTCTTTCCTAAGGTAGTATGAGGGTGGGATAATTGTTTTTGTAAATGTGTTATGTTTAGAGTATCTTGAAATATTTGAGCTTATTGCCAAGTACCCCCTTAAACTGCTTTTGAGAATGCTTTCTCATTTTCTAGGAAGGGACAGACGTCAGTCTCAGGAGTATTTCCTTATATGTAAGAACATTAATTTTTATTTAGGATAAGGATGGTAGAGAATGGAATTCTGTGACCACCTGATTTCCTTTTGAAATATATTTACAAATTTTAAGTGATGTTTCTTTACAACAGTCTTGCAATATAAACAAGTGAGTCAGTGACAGTGGGCCTGTTTCTTGACTGATTTAAATTTAAAAGCCATGTATCCATCTGGAAACTGAAGGGGTAAAGAACAAATTCCTTAGTGATGTCAGTGTGTGTTTAACTGTTTACAATGATCTAGTATGTAATTGAATTGATTTTCTTATTTCTGAAATCTTTTTCTTCCAGTTCAACTTCATAACAGATATTGTGGAATATACCATGGAGAATCTGGAATAATTTGTGCTACTTCATCCATTCTGCCATGTAACACCTTCAATTTTCTGCTAACCATAATTACTAACAATAGTTCTGAGTTCTGTAGGACTGTATAGTTGTTAACACTTATGCCCAGTGCAGGGAGAGGAGGAGGTGATACTGTGTATTAATGGAAACACTACAAATTGGAAAACCAGACATTTTAATAAATTAGCTAATCTATTCTTAATTTTATGTTTATGTAGAATGTTAATGTGTACACAGGCTGTCTTACCATTCAGTTTTGAGGACTATATTTTTGAAAGTTTGAAACTAGGTAGTGGTGTAACCCCAGATGGCAACTAAGCACCACACAGCCGCTCATTCACTCTCCTCTGGCAGAATGGGGGAGAGAATCGGAAGAATAAAAGTGAGAAAACTCATGGGCTGAGGTAGACAGTTTAATAGCTGAAATAGAATAGTAATAATAATAATGATATAATGGAAAGGAGGAAAATGGCAAAAAGAGAGAGAAATAAAACCCAGAAAAATGCAAGTAAAAAAACCTGCAACTTTCACCCAGCCTGTCCCCAAGCAACAGCCCCCCTAGTTTATATGCTGCTGTCACGTTAAAGGGTAAAGTAATTTGGCAGAAAATAACCCCCCTTGCATTCCAGCTTGTCCTCAGATATCAGAGGGGCTGGAGGCAGCTGGATTTATATTCCGAGTGATATCCAATTTGGCACTTTTAGTCTGGCAGCATTCAATATGATTGAATTATTACATGACCAGATTCACTAATAGCATGCTGCACTCCCGTCTAGTCACGCTTCACAATATCATGCAGCCAGTAAGGAGTTGACAGCAGCCAACAACAGGCCTCTGCAGCTGGCCACGTAAAAGTGCAGTTTATTAGAGTGACAGAAATACAGATTCTTATGGATTGCTGGTGATAATAGACTGTCTGCAAAAGCACGTGCAAATATTGGCTATGAATATATTGAGACACAAAATCTAGTAACATACAAAAACATAAAACTAAAAATCTATTAATGTGCAACAACATAAAATGAGTATAGAAATCTATAGAATTCTAAGTTTCCTAGGAAAATACTTGAAAGTTTAAATCTCACCCAAGACGTCCCTACTGGGGGGAAGAGAGGCTCAGCCCGTTGTCTGATCCCAGGAGTCAGCGGCAATCTGTGATGGTATCTTCCCAGACTTGTTCATGGTGGCATCTTCCATCACATCCCTCTTTTCTTGAGCCATTTTTATATTATTTTCTATCTTCAAGGTGGAGCTTGAGTGACTTGTCATACATGATTTGTGTAAAATTCTCTCCCTTTGCTTTTAAAGGTACGAATTAAGAAAATTCAGAGTGCAAGCTCAGTGAGCGGTGGTTGCACCGCGGAGGCAAGTAGCTTTTGGGATTGGGGTGGGTTTTGGCTTTATAATGACATTATAATGAGCAAACAGTGAACAAAGGACAGCATTTTGTCAAAACGTGACAGACCTTTGGCCCACAGTGGCAAATATGTGGCTTATCAGTTCATTGTACCACTGAGTTCTCATCTCTGCGATGATTCACAGAGCCTGGCCGCGGACTCTTCACTCCGCTCCACCCTCCATGCTGCTGTGCAGGCAATATTGTTCAGGGAACCACCATGTAGTGGATTTCTTGCATACCAGCTGCAACTGCATTCCACGCTGAAAGCCTCTTCAATACCCTGTCTTTCTTTAATATGTGAACAATTCTGGGCCTTTCATATAAGTTTAGTTTAAGTAACTCCCAATAATTACTCCACAGCTGCACATGAACTTGGGTGGTATGGAATATCCCTTTGTCCAGTTTGGGTCAGCTGTCCTGACTGTGTCCCCTCCCCAGCCTCCTCGCTGGCAGAACAGTAAGTGCTTGGCTTAGTGTAAGCACTGCTCTGAAACAACTAGAACAGCATGTTATCAACTTTATTTTAATCCTAAAACCAAATCACAGCACTATACCAGCTGCTAGGCAGAAAATTAACTCTATCCCAGCCAAAACCAGGACAAACTATTTTATGATAAAGGTGATATGCACATTTTTTGTGTGATAACTTATTGCTCTTATGTGTTATAAATCAAAGGTATAATCTTGTGGATTAATTAGCTGCTTTGAAAAAAAAATATTTTTGCTGACGTCCATTTATCTTAATATTTTAAAATTACATTTTCAATTTCAAGTGATCTTAATTTTCTTTTTTGTTCTAGGTTTCTGCAATATACTTACATTAATGTAACTTTACTGTTATGATAAACTTTGATGCAAACAGTATTATATGTGAAAGGTTTGTTGTTTGTTACAAATAGAAGTAGATACCAATGGAGTGGTAAATGCCCATACCATATAGGTCTGGTGTTGTGATAACTGTGCTGATCAGCTTGGAAGTGTGTATGTGTGTTGCTGAATGACATGCAATCCACATTAGCTGTTAAAGTATGTCTGTGGGTGAAGTTTTAGACTGTTTCAGAAAATCTACATAATTTTACAGACATTTACAAATCATGAAAGTAAACTTAAAACCTTGTCAGATAGTAGAAAACAGAAGTAAAATTTAATTTAGTAAAGGCTTAACATTATCTCTTGGTCTATTGTAAACAATTTCATAAAATACTGTTTGTTTTACATTAAACAAAATACAAAGGATGGGTTAGCCCTTCATATATTAACATATATTATGCTCATATAATATGTTAGTGCAGTATTTAATTATAAAGCTAGAAAAATAAAATAATACAAGAAATCGTGTAATTGCCTGTACAGGGACTGCATAACTGCCTCTTGCTATATTGAGAATGGCAAAAGTTCGTATCATCACTAAGATTGCAGATTCTTCAGTTGTTTCATTTTAATCGAACAAAAATATAAACAATTTGGGGAAAAAAGAAGTTAACAAAAGTTTGAAATGGTATTGGTATGTAATTCATTATTTTGTCTGTAAAAGTTAATTGGTGTTTTACTAAAAGCTCAAGAGTTAAAGAATATCAGCATCCCTTTGGGACTTGACTGAAGTTGGAAAGAAACGTAATTGGGCAGCTGAATTCAGCCATCCTTAAGGGCTGATGGATGTGCTGAAACCATGACAGCTTAAAACTGTCCTCTTGGCAGTTACAAGTGGGGCAAACTGTATATTAACACAGTTAAAACACATCCATGTGATTTTAAAGTAGTATTTAATTCTGATAAGTGAGCATTCAATAATGGGTGGTAGCACTCTGCTCTGGAGATCCTATAATGGATCCTATTTATAGCTTTAGTCCAGCAGTTTTAAGGGGAAAGTAAGTTTTTGCTACTTTTAATGCTAGTTACCACTGCCGTGGTTGGCATGCTGAGAAGTGTAGTCCAGGTGGCAGCTTCCTATGTTCCTGCAGGGAGACTTCCTGGCTGTGCTTTATAGCAGCAACTTGGTACATCCAGGGACTTAGTCAAATTAGTCAAATGTTACTGGTCTTGCGCAAGAACTTGCTTTCTATTTGTGATACAGATATTTGGGATATTGAAGTCCAGCTGGTTGCAGCTTTAGACCAGTGATGATTTTTTGTGGTTTGTGGATTGTTTGGGCGTTTTTTTGTTTCCCAGTGTCTGTGCTAGTCTCCCTGTTAGTCTGCCAGATTTTCCTGACCATCTTTTTCGTTAGCTCTTTGGACTGAGCTGACTCCCAGACCTAAATCCATATGTGTGCCTTTCCTTAGCTCTCATTTCAACAACCTGCCACACCACATTTCAGTTTAGCTTCATGCACTATGTTTATTGAGGTATTCACTGCATGGCAACAGCTTCTGAATTCCTTTGCTGTTATCTCTCACTTATGTTACAGCTGGAACTGAAAAAAACCTAATTCATAGGCTTCTTGTCTCACAGCTCATAATTCAGATTAGAACTGACCTTTCTCTGGGCCAAAGTGACTATACCCTGTCATATAATCCCGAACAGAAGTCACAGTCTTCACCTTTAATTGCTGCCACGGATCTCAAGATGTAAGGCAAACTGACAACAGTGTTTGTAATATCCCGGTGACTCATGCTGGTTGCAACTGTCAGTTTATCTCATCAGGTTTTTGTCATTCCTTATCTTCTTGTGATGATTCTGTCTTCCATCAAATGTAGTGGTAGTGATCTGTTGTGGTACAAGCCATCAAATAGTGGGCTAGTCCCTGGCATAGTTTTTGTTCACGTAGTACATAATTTTATCTCATAGTTGAACCATAAGTTGTCATAGCCCAGTGAATGATGGTAACAATTAGTTTAACTGGTCTCCTGAATTTGTGTGTCAACTATATTAGTCTGAATCCTTGCCTGACCCACAAAGCCTAATGCTAGCCTATCCCAGTGCTACTGAAATGTGTTCTCTTAGCCCAGGCTGCTGCAAGGAGTCCACCTACCTACTTTCTCAATTTCTTCCTCACCTAGGGTGTTTTTTCCAGTCTCAATCCTGCTTAATGGTAAACAGATGGCAGGAAGTAAGCTTTGAAAGAACTGGATAGATAAGAAGTCTCACTCTTAAATTTCAGAGGAAACACCTTTGTCTTCAGTCTGCCAAATTCAGATATTTTGCTCTGCTTAATCTAACCCTTAAATCTTATCTCTTAAATCTTTTTCTGGCTCATACTAGTACTTGCGATTTCTTACAGTTCTTCTGTGAGAGAAGTCTACATTCAAAACTTTCTAGGTAATGGGAATCATATTTAGCATCCACTGAAAGTATATGTCAATGGAGATAAACAATGCTTCTTAGAGTATAAATAATCTCATCTCAAGTATTCTCATGAAACACAGTTCAAAATGAAAATCTGAGGTTAAGTGTGTGCTACAAGATTGTAAGGCGTCATTCTCTCTTCACCAAGAGACTAGCGGTGCTTGTAAAGGTAGGCTCCAATAAAATGAAAAGATATGAAACTTGCTGGCAAAGCTTCTGTGTGCAGAAATGAACTGATGCTTCCAGTATAAACCTTTGTTTTGCATGCATGTATAATAAGGTAAGTGAATGTGAGGAGCTACACACATAAAATGTACATTGTCTTGGTAGCTCTGCATATTATGAAACTTTTCAACCATAGTTCCTCAGGCAGTGAGTAGTATGTTAAGAAAACAGACTTGTTTCCAGTTTGTTCACACCATATTTATAGTAATTTTCAAGTTCTTGTTTAGCTGTTGAAATAGAGAACTACTAGCACATACAATTTTTTGTGCAAAGCATAACAACGTTATTCGCTCAGCACTGACTAAACATAAGAAAACAAGACTGATTGTGAAGTTAAATAAAGACCTGTAATTCTAAAAATAATGTTGCTTGGGTTTTGGTGGGTTTGGGTTTGTTTTTTTTTTCAGATCGAAAGCATCTTGCTTCAAAATGTGTCTGTTTGTAGTTCTTTTACATAGTGTTTAAAATGGTGCTGTACTCTGAGTCCAAACTTCCATGAAGTCACAGATATGCAGAGATACAGTTTCTATAATACAGAGTTGAAATGCTGCCAGAAGTAAATATAAGAAAAAAAAAAACCCCTGGTTAACTAAGGACACAAAAATTATACATTCATTGGACAGTGTCCTAGTGTATTATCCTCAAATATTATGGAGAAGAAATATTAAGTATACAGCACATCTTTCATCTTTTAGTTTCTTAGTATCATCTGGCATTGCATTCTGGCCTTGTATCCTTATTTGGACAACAGTATTTCATGTCACAGTCAGTTATCTTGGCAAAGATAAATATCTGTACTCTGACTATATGTAAAATTCAGTTGTTAGTGCTTTTTAATGACAATTTATCCAAATAGTATGTAGACATCTTCTTTTATTAACTTACAATGTCATGGTTTCATGACATGATCCAGAACCTTGCTCATTAAAACATTTCTGAAATATAAGATATTGCAAATGATAACTTATTTGCCTTTCTGAACATAATGACATGATTTATTTTCTTTCAATGGTTTTCTGTTCCTATCCTTATTTTAGGTCTGTATGTTTTTAGGAAGCCCTGCTGCTAACAAGAAGGCAAGCTCTATGCTTCCTGACTGAAATATCTCCTGTGTTCAGCTCAGCTAATGTTGACAGAGATCGGAACACTTCCCGGAAGCCCTTGCTCATGCCCAAGGCCAGTAGATGTTGAAAGCAATGATATGCATATGTTTTCTGTCTTTAGTAAAATGAAAATTCTGTGAGAATATTCTTAAGTCATTTCAGTCCAGATGGAAGGAGTGGAGATGTGGGAAGGCTGAGCAAGTAATACAAAACAGTGCAAACATGCTTCAGAAATCCAGATTTTGATTGAAGACTAGAGTTGTTACAAATCAGAATACTTGGAATATACCTGTCAGTTTCTCTTGTCTTTTTTTTTTCCTGTTGTGCTTAAAAAAGGAAAGAATAGGTACTACAGCCCTCTCCCTGAAACATGTCAAGGTGGTTGCATTGCTATGTGGACCAAGGTCATGCTGCTGATTAAGATGGGATTCTGCAGGTGATTAATGCCTCTGCAATGTATGCTTGGATGTATGGTGCTATTTTAATATTAGAAATACTGTTCATGAACCAGTACCCTCCCTCTGGCAGTTACAGCTATGAGGAGTTCAACTCTTCTCTGGAATTCTTTTCCAGTTCTGCCTCTTCCATGGAGCTGGAGTTGTTGCTATGGCTGGTAAACACAAAGCCAATTTACCTAAGTCCCCAACGATGAAACAATCAGTTTTTTGCCTACATAGCTATAAATCAAGACAAAGGAGAAACTCTGCAGGTTCAAAGCAACCAGCTGTCTGGCTCCAAGAGGCTGTCACTGATCGAAGATGAATATCCAGGGAGGACTAAAAAGAGCCTCTGTGTGTGATACTCTCCTCTGTCTTTTTCCCGCGTTAGAGCACTCTTTTAGCTTTTTACTATTCCTCAGTCAGGAAGTCAAACGGCTGTAGTTTTGTTTGTTAGTAACCCTCAGAAGATTTTGTTAAAAAATGTTTGAGTCTTTCTTTGAACTCATATAAATTCTTTGTCATCTCTACGTGGATGAGGTGTAGTTTCTAATTTCTCTTTACCAGTTGGTTTAGTAGTTCAGTATCACGTTGGAGGAACAACTAAGGCTATGGAGCTTACACTGTGTCAGTTGCTGCATTCGGGCAGTCTTCAGCTGCACAGATTTTCTGAAATGTGCTATTTTCTGTCATCCTCCATTCCTGGCTTTTCCTTCCCTTTTGCTGCATCAGTGTGTGTACCTATGTGTATAAATTTTGATGGGCAAACATCACAGGGAGTGCAAAACTGGACATAGTACTCCAAATGTACTCTTTTAAGAGCAGAATATTTGGTTTCTTCAACAGTTTTAATAATACATCCCAAATAATTCCAGGCCTGTTGAGCAGTATTTCTGCACTTCTTACAGGACCCCAACCCCCAGATCTAAACCTATACTACAGACTATGAGAAATTCCTTTACAATTCCCTCCTTTTGTTTTTATTTGCATACCTGCGATGAATATTTATTATAATTTCAGGTGGCACCTTAAATCTTTCTTAGTCAATAAGCTAGTAAAACAAGTAATACAACATTGTAACACTACTATTCTGCATAAGAACAGTAAAACCACTACAACAGTTATTCCAATCCCTTTCTTTAGACATGTGGACAGATCAGGGAACCAAGAAGTTAACCATGAAAAGGTTTCTGAAAATCCCCAAGAAGTGTTAAGTAACTGTAAAGACTGGACTGGATAAATTTAACACCACCAGTCTCCATCTCGTCTTTTACCAGAATACCATGGATGCTGGTTCAAACACCATGTTCCTCTTCCAGTCAGTGGTTCCCTGATATGTACATGATAAGAAAAGGGATTCCAAGGCCTTAGTTTTGACCATGCACCACATTTTTTTCCAATTATCTGAGAACCTAACAGTAACACAAAATTCAACAGCCGTTGAAAGATCAAAGGAATAATTCCACTCCATTTTGGTATTTTGAGTAACTACAGTATACTTAACAGATTGAATCTGAAAACCCCTAATTTCACAAAAGGTTTGACATGTATGATTACTATGCTTCACCACAGTCTCATTTGTCATTGGATCTTGATAGTATAAGAAAAATTTTTGACCACAGTGTGTCAGTCCAGGACAACTGAGAGTAAATCAGGATGAAGAATTTAAGATAGCCCTTTATTCTGGTGTGGAATCTTTACACACATGTGAATGATGGATCCAGGTCTCTTTCACCTGCAACTTCACAACATAACAAGAGGTTAGTAACACTAAATAAGGTCTTTCCCATTTCAGTTTGAATCTGTTCTTTCTTTTAGAATTTTTTACTTAAACTTTATCACCAGGTTGTATATCATGTACTTGAATTTCAGGTGTCACTCCCTGATACCAATAAGCATGATTTCTCAGTTGTGAGAAAGAGTTCTGTAAATACAACAAATAACCAGTTACCTGTTCGTCTCCATCCAACAGGCTCGTCTTAGCTGGAACATAAGTTCCTGGAACATCTATAATTCTTCCAAATAAAATTTCTACAGGTGAAACTCCTACTGGTTGTCTAGGCGTATTCCTAATATCCTATAATACTAAGTTTAATGCCTCTGGCCATTTTAACCCTCTTTGTTTACAAACCTTCACTAAGTTTTCTGTAATTGATCTATTCATCCTCTCTACCTGACTTGATGATTCTGGATGACAGGGTGTAACTGTGCTCGGATGCCTGAGGAGTGAGAGACCTGAATTACAACAGCTGCAGTAAAATGTGCTCCCCTATCGGAATCAATGATTTCAGGAACTCCATATCTAGGAATAATTTCCATCAAAAGAGCTTTAACAACTGTCTTTGAGTCATTTTTTTCTAGTGGGGAAAGCTTCAACTCATCCCAATAATTGATCAACAGTAACAAGCAAATATGTAAATCCCATGGCTTTAGGCATTTCAGCATAGCGTTATGGTCTGCAAAATCCCACTTGACCTAGGAATCCCCTTAACTGCTTCTTAGTCCCAGGTCTGGGTATCTGCCTTTATGTGTTCAGGGTCTATCTCCCTTTCTCCCGGCTTAAGAATAAACCCAAGGTACTTTACCTGTTGTCAACAGAGCTGTAGTTTGGATAGAGATGCACAGTGACCCTTCTTTGCAAGTTGTGTACACAAATATTCAGTGTCCCGCATACATTCCTCTTTGGTATGGCTAGCTAATAGGAAATCATCAACATACTGGATTAAAGCAGAATGTCCTGGAAACCTCAAATCTATTAAGTAATTTTTCAAAATCTGAGAAAAGATAGTAGGTGTGCTGGTAAAACCTTGAGGTAAACGAATCCAAGTTAATTGTTTCCTTTGCCATGTAAAAGCAAAAATCAATTGACTTTCTTCAGCAACAGGAGTACTCAAAAATGTACCAGTTCAATCTAAAACAGTATAATATTGTGCACATACTGGTATTTGAGTAAGAATCAGGTTGAAAAAACCAACCTAATTTGGTGTGGTCTCATCAGTGCTGAGGAGAGACGAAGATCACATCCCTCAGTCTGTTAGTAACACTCCTACTAGTGCAGCCCAGGATGCTCTTGGCTTTTTTTTTGCTACAAGGGCACATTGCTGGCTCATGGTTAACTCTGTCCACAAGGACCACCAGGTCCTTTTCTGCCAAGCTGCTTTATAGCTGGGCAGCAGCTGGAAAACTGCTGGAATGCACTAAGTCTGGAAACTCAAACTAATTGTGATTGATTGTCAGGAAACTCACAGAATGTCTTTCTACTGAAGAGCATGAATTAATAACTGACAGTTTTAGATAATTGTGCAGCTTTGAGTATTGATTGTCAGTGACTTAAAATGGTAGAAGGGGAGAGTTCTATGATCACTGAGGTGCATTTGATCAACTGACCTTCAGGTATATTGTCTTTTACATTAAGTCTGCTGTAGAGTCTGTGAGAAAACTCCATTCATTTTTGAGCCCCCAGCATAACACAGACATTGATTAACCTGAAGACAGCAGGAGCCACCAATGTGGTCAGGGGCTGGAGCACAGACTTGGGGAGGAGGGAGTACAGGAGATTGGTATGTTCAGCTTGGAGAAGAGGTTGCTTTTGAGGACTGACTGGCAGTCTTCCAGTGCTGAGGAGAAGGTTACTGGGAAGACAGGGCCACACTCTGCTGAGATGCACAGCAGGAGATAGTGGTCTAAACTAAAACAGGGAAGCTGGGAACTAAAACTGGATATAAACAAAAAAAGTCACTGTGAGGGATAATGAAGTTGTAGAACAGGTTTCCCAGAGAGCTTGTGCTATCTCCATCTCCAGAGATGGAAAATACAACTGAACAAAGCCTGGAGCATTCTGAACTGAATTTAGAATTGACCCTGCTTTGAGCAGGAGGCTGGACTTCCGACATCCTGAGTTGGAAGGGATGTCAGAAGTTGTCTGTGTTGACAGAACAAACCTGTTGTCTATGATGAGAGAAGAAAGGTTTCACATTCTCATACTCTTCTCCCAGTGGGTGAGTCGAGTGGTCAAAGAAAGTGTTATGAAAGTTTTAAGAGACTGTAAAACTTGGATGCATAGGTCTATGTACTGGAGTCCTCTGCATCTAGTAAACTTTAAGTTTGTCATTAAAACTGTATGTGATTTATAAGAGAGCTGTCAGAAGGTTTAAAATTTGTCAGAAATGGTCATGGATGCCTGCTATAACTGGCATAACCTTACTTTTTTTCTTTTGTTAGTACTCTGCATTTGCTTCCAGTAAAAGGGTAATAGAACTTAATTTTCAGCCTTTCTTATTAAATCCTTTCAGCATTTCTAGGGTAAGAGCAGAACTGAGGAATTTAAGTTCATATCACACTTAAACACCAAATCAGTTTAAGATGCCTTTGACAAGGCATATTTAGACCACTGAATTAAATTTGAGGGACGTATATATCATTAGAGTATTGATGGCTATGTCTTAAAATTGTTATATTGATAGAGTGTTTTCAAATGCCATATAAGTAATTTCACAAGAGTCAACAGTGATACCAAGATTTATCTTAGCTGAAGAGCTGCAAGCATAAATAAATTTTGTTCTCATTTGACTGCTGTTGAAATGTCAGTCTTGTTAGTTAGAAGGTAGTCAATCTTGAATCTCCCAATAATTAGAAAACTTCAGACAAATGTAAAAAACATTACAAAATCCATGAGTGGCTACTGTTTTAACTAAATGGATGCCCTTGAGTCTGGACTGTGCATGGCCCCATCATCTGTAAAAGCCAGCAAGAACATGTCTTGGGGTTTTTTTGGTTTTGTTTTGTTTTGAGTTTAGTGCTGTTGTCACTATAACATCATGGAACCAGATTTGTAATGAAAGCCATGTAAGTTTACAATTTTTTTCCCCTACTGTCTCATCTCAGAACCAAATGGAGATACCTGATGTTGAATCAAAATGATAAGCAGAAAAATCTTTCTCATCTTGCATTCAGCAGATGGAATAATCTTTTCAGAACTTTTTAGGAAGGTATTTTCTAGGTGTTTTTAGTGGTTTTAATATGCAAATGGCTTAAGCTCAATTCTCTAAAATTAAAACAACTATGTCCCCAATTCCAAACACTGGCCACTGAGTGTTACAAACTGTGGGTTTTATTTGGGGATTTTCATATAAACATTTTATTGTGCTATTCATTAATTGGTTTCTTTCCATGCTATTGAAACATGAAAAAAGAGAAATTAATCTGCCATTTACAACTGGAATAATGCAGTACTTTGTGTGTGAGGCCACTGTCCAGCAATGCACTTGTGTGAAACCTGGAGAGCTGTCAATATGATTGTGTCAAATTACTGGAGCTCTTTCACAAATGGAAACTTAGTTGGCTTAAGTTTCCACAAAAACAGCATAATATTTTAAGTGGAAGATTTTTAATCATTCCGGCTGCTGCATACTGTCTCTTCAGCTACCATCAAATATTTCCTTCCATTGCTTATGAACCTAGCAAAAACCAGAGTAACATTTCATTTCAAACATCTTCTTAGTATTAATTTCTTTGGGATTCTTTGTAGTTAAATTTATCACAGTGGTAGCCATAGTTGGTAAATCTGTGCATGTCATATGTCCTTCACGTGGTATGAACAGTTTGTGACTGGCAGAAAAAATAAAACAATAATAGATGGAACACTTTTCGTTTCATCCTTACTTATTTTCAGTTCATTTTGTCAGGTTTTAAGCTGGTTAAAGTCAGCTTTGCAAGCAGAATAGAAAAAGAGAAGGTGTGTAAAGCTGAGTCTGCATAATGCCCATCAAGTATGTCAAGTACAAGGAGTGGGAAAATCATCTACATTTCCCATTTTCCTGTTCCTCTTCCTCTTCCTTCAGAAACACAGATGTGGTGTCCTAATCACGTTGGAACATCCTAGTAACAGAACTACTGTTTGTAATTTGTAGTGATGAAGCAAACATACCAGGAGAGACAGCTGATGTTTCTCTTCTAATGAAATACTCTCACAAAAAGATGAATGCCTACTTGAGAGACAGATCTTACATATTCTTTGCTCAGCAGTGACACAGAGCAGCAGGAAGAATCATGGAATCGTGGCATCTTTTAGGTTTAAAAAGACCATTAAGATCATCGCATCCAGTCGTTAGCAGTGCCAAATCCACCACTAAACCCTGACCTTCAGCAGTCTCTTAAATACCACCAGAGATGGTGACTTAACCACCTTGCTGGGCAGCCAATTCCAGTGCCTGATTTTGGTGAAGAAATATTTCCTAATATCCAATCTAAACCTCCTCTGGCACAACTTGAGACCATTTCCTCTTGTCCTGTCACTTGGGAGAAGAGACCAACAGCCACCTCTCTGCAGTCTCAGAGCGTTGTAGAGAGTGATATAAGGTCTTCCCTGAGCCTCCTTCAGGCTAAACAACCCCAGCTCCCTCAGCCGCTCCTCACATAACTTGTTCTCTAGACCCTTCACCAGTTTTGTAGCCCTTCTCTGGACATGCCTCAGCATCTCTATGTCCTTCTTGTGGTGAGGGGCCCAAAACTGAACACAGTATTCTAGGTGCAGCCTCACCAGTGGTCAGTAGAGGGGGACAGTCATTTCCCAAGTCTTGCTGGCCACTCTATTCCTGATACAGGACAGGATGTCATTGGCCTTCTTAGCCTCCTGGACACACTGTCAGCTCATACTCAGCTGGCTGTCAACCAGCACCAAGTCCTTTTCCACCTGATGACTTTCCAGCACTTCATCCCCAAGTTTGCAGCATTGCCTGGGGTTGTTGTGACCCAAGTGTAGCAGTCAGCAGTTGGCCTTGTTAAACCTCATACAGTTGGCTTCCACCCATTGATCCACCCTGTCCAGATCTCTCTGCAGAGTCTTCCTACCCTCAGGCTGATCAGCAGTGCGGCCCAACTTTGTGTCATCTGCAAACTGCCTGAGGGTGCATTCGATCCCCTTGTCCAGATCATTGATAAAGATGTTAAAGAAAACTGGCCCCAGTACTGAGCCCTGGGGAACACCACTTGTGACCGGCCCCCAGCTGGCTTTAACTCCATTCACTGCAACTCTTTGGGCCTGGCCATCCAGCCAGTTTTTTACCCAGTGAAGAGTATGCCAGTCTAAGCCATGAGCAGCCAGTTTATCCAGAAGAATGCTGTGGGAAATAGTGTCAAAGGTTTTACTGAAGTCTAGGTAGACAACACCCACAGCCTTTCCCCCATCCACTAAGTTGGTCACCTTGTCATAGAAGGAGATCAGGTTCGTCAAGCTGGGCTGGCCTTTCATAAACCCATGCTGACTAGCCCTGATCACTTGGTTGTCCTGTATGTGCCATGTGATGGCACCCAAGATGACCTGCTCCATAACCTTCCCTGGCATCAAGGTCAGAGTGACAGGCCTGTAGTTCCCCACATCCTCGTTCCAGCCCTTCTTGTAGATGGGCGTCATATTTGCTAGTTTCCAGTAAACTAGGACCTCCACAGTTAGTCAGGACTGCTGACAGATGATGGAAAGTGGCTTGGTAAGCACTTCTGCCAGCTCCCTCAGCACCCTTGGAGGGATCCTCCCTGGTCCCATAGACTTGTGGGTGTGTAAGTGGTGCAGCAGGTCACTAACCATTACCCCTTGGATTGTGGGAGCTTCATTCTGCTCCCTATCCCTGTCTATCACAGGAGGCTGGGTACCCAAAGAACAACTGCCCTTGCTATTAAAGACTGAGGTAAAAAAGACATTAAGTAGCTCAGCCTTTTCCTCATCCTTAGTCACTGTGTATCCTCCCACATCCAGTAAAGGATGAAGATTCTTAGCTCTTCTTTTGTTGTTAACGTATTTACAGAAATATTACCTTTTACAGCAGAGGCCAGATTAAGGTCTAATTGGTCTTCGACCCTTCTAATTTTCTCCCTGCAAAAGCTCATGACATCCTTATAGTCCTGAGTGGTCTGACCTTTCTTCCAGACCTCATAAACTCTCCTTTTTTCCCGAGTTCCAGCCAAAGCACTGTGTTCAGCCAGGCCTGTCTTCTTCCCCACCGGCTTGTCTTCTGGAACATGAGGTTGGCCTGTTCCTGTGCCTTTAAGACTTCTTGAAGAGTGTCCAGCCTTCCTGGACTCCTTTGCCCTTCAAGACTGCCTCCCAAGAGACTCTGTCAACTATGCTCCTAAACAGGCCAAAGACTGCCCTCTGGAAGTCATAGAATAATAGAATGGTTTGGGTTGAGAAGGGACCTTAAAAACCATCTGGTTCCAACCCCCCTGCCATGGGCAAGGACACCCTCCACTAAAGGAGGTTGCTCAAAGCCTCATCCAACCTGGCCTTGAACACTTCCAGGGATGGGGCATCCACAACTTCTCTGGGCAACCTGTTCCAGTGCCTCACCACTCTCTTTGTGAAGAACTTCCTGATAGCTAATCTAAATCTCCCTGCTTTCAATTTAAACCCATTACCTCTTGTCCTATCACTACAGGTCCTTGTAAAAAGTCCCCCTCCCAGCTTCCTTGTAGGCCCCCTTCAAGTACTGGAAGGCTGCTATAAGGTCTGCGTGGAGCCTTCTCTTTCCCAGGCTGAACAAGCCCAGTTCTCTCAGCCTTTCTTCATAGGTGAGGTGCTCCAGCCCTCCGATCATCTTCTGACTCACTCCAACCAGTTGATATCCTTCTTATGTCCAGCCCCAAAGCTGGATGCAGCACTCCAGGTGGGGTCTCACAAGAGCAGAGCAGAGAGGAAGAATCCCCTCCCTTGACCTGCTAGCCACACTTCTGATACAGCCCAGGATACGATTGGCTTTCTGGGCTGTCAGTGCACACTGCCAGCTCATGTTCAGCTTTTCATCCACCAGTACCCCCAATTCCTTCTCCTCAGGGCTGCTCTCTATCCATTCTCCAGCCAGCCTGTGGTTGTATTTGGGATTGCCCCGATCCATGTGCAAGACCTTGCTCTTGGCCTTATTGAACTTCATGAGATTGGCAGTGGCCCATCTCTCCATCTGTTCAAAGTCCCTCTGGATGGCATCCCTTCCCTCCAGTGTGTCGACCACACCACCTAGCTTGGTGTCATCAGCAAACTTGCTGAGGATGCACTCGATCCCACCATCCATGTCATTGGCAAAGATGTTAAACAGTACTGGTCCCAACACCAACCCCTGAGGAATGCCGCTCATTACTGGTCTCCACTCAGACATCGAGCCATTGACCACCACCCTCTGAGTACGACTATCCAGGTAGCAGTCCAAGGTAGCAGTTCTGCTGACCCCTCTCCTTACTTCTCTGACTATCAAAACCACTATCCTTGATCACTGTGCCCAAGATAGGCTCCAACCATCACATCCCCCACCAGTCCTTCTCTGTTCTTAAAAAAGAAAGGGGTGCCTTCCCTATTGGGCTCACTCACCAGCTGTGTCAGGAAGTTTTCTTCCACATTCCAGAAATCTCCAGGACTGTTTCCTCTCTGTTGTATTATATTTCCAGCAGACATGGTAGGTTGAAGTCTCCCACAAGAACAAGAGCTAGCAATTGTGATACTTCTCCCAGATGCTTATAGAATATTTCATTTGCCTCCTCTTCGTTGGATGGTGTGTAACAGACTCCCACCATGGTATCTCTCGATATAACTATGATTGCTCTTTTAATGATAGTGTTGCTTTAACTGTGGTGATCCAGGGACAGGCAGGAGACAAAGTATATATAGAAATCATGTCTCTAACTAGACCATCTAATTTAGCAGAAAAAAATTACAAACTTTTCAGCATGTGAGCACTGTCTGGAGCTAATTTTAATAACAGATTTAGAAAAGTAGAGGTTAACTGTTAGAAGATTGCACAATATACTTAAGGGGCAAAAGAAAGGTTTCAGACACATGAAGTATAACAAAGAAGTAGCAAATTCCTGATTAAAATAATTCAGAACAACACTTGGTATATGTTTTCATCATCTGTTTAAGCCTATTCATGACTGCTACTTCTGGGCCAGGTATTCCTTGTTTATGTGACTGTGGGTGTTAAAAGATTTTTCACCAGACAAAGCGGGTTGCTCTAGGTATGCCATTTATTTAATCACAACTCAGAGTTGAGCCACCACCTCAGTGAGTGGCAAATGGCCCAAGATCTCGCACAGTTTTTATACCATTCAATCAACACCCATTACATAAGGTCCAAAGTCTTTGTATATTTCCACTCAGCCTTTAAGTCCCCAGAGTTCATCGTTTATCAAAGACCATCACAATCCCCTGTCTCAGCTGCATTCTTCTGTTCTGGTTCCAATTCTTGGTTCAGTTTCAGGGTCTCTTCAGGTCAGCGTCTCCATAATCACTCTTCTGCCTTTTCTGTCTTGCACAATTCTGAGATAGACTTCAAGATGTACTATTGAGGATTTACCTTTAGTCTAGCAAAGCACCTGTGCTTAATTAATTAATCACTCTTTGTTGAAACAGTCTCTACATGATTAGCTTGACTGGGTTTGAAACCAGCCTTGGGTAGGTCTGTACCAGGAGCAGGTTGAGAACAACCATTCTGGGCCTGTTGAGCAGTATTTCTGCACTTTTACAAGACCCCAAACCTTAGATCTATACCTGCACTAGAGACTATGAAAGATTCCTTTACAGTGGGTTTAGTTAGTCTTTGTTTTGCTATGAAAATGGTGAAATTAAGTTACTAATTGCATTAATCAACTAGAGAGATTTCAGTGAAAAAGGTTAATTAAAAGAAAATTTCTGTAACATGGAGTACCATGAGGGAGAGAACTGAAGGCTTTTATGCCTCTTGGAGCAAAAGAAATTTATAATTAGTATCTGTGAAACGGGGAAGTCAGCAGAGGCTTGGGAAAGACTGTAAAAGACCTTAAAATAAACATGTATTGACCGAATTAGTGTGTTTGCTTTCAGCAGAAGTGTGAATTTTGTTTAACAGGCTCATCTTTTGCTGTATGTCTTCCTTGGAAATCAGGTTGAGAGGTAGAAACAGAGTGCTACTTTTGAGAGAATATTGCATAGGATTTGGTTTTAACTATCTAAGGCTTCCTCTACATTGCCAGTGAATGGTCAGTTGCTAACAGTATTGTAGTTCCAGATTTCCTACCTTTCTGGTAGGTAGTTCCAGATTTCCTACCTTTCTCTTTCATGTATTTAGAGCTTAATCACATCAGAATATTCTTGCCAGAATATCAATTTATTGATCTTCCAGTTACCATTTTATTAATGGCAGACAGTGAAATAATTGATGGTACAATCTGGTTGATAAATGAACATATAATTGGTATAAAAATTAAGCAATGTTATGGCTGATGAATTACAACAACAATTATTTAAAGAGATTCATTGTAGGTGAATTTCCTGAAATAGTTCATCTTTTCATCTAGTACAAACAGTAAATTATTTAGTTTCTTAATTCTGTTCTGGTCAACTATGCTGCTTTAAGGGTCATGTACTATTGCTATGACAATAAATGTATTGACTGTAGTCGCAAACACTCTGTGTTACTTGTGATCACACTCGATTCACTGATTATACCAAAGAAGCTAGATAGCTCATGTCTCTCAGATTCTTCAGTGTTTCATGCCTACCTGCAGCAGCCTAACCTAAAAGGGGCAGACCTGAAGGAGGATGAAAAGCAGAGCTCAAGGGTTTGTAGTGAATGTGCTGGCAACTGGTCACCAGCAGTGTTCTTTAGGATTCAGTTCTAGGGCCAGTTCTGTTCAATATATTTATCAACAACCTGGATGCAGGACTTGAACAGACCATTAGCAAGTTCACTGATGATACCAAACTGGGAGGTGCTGTTGACTCTTTTGAGGGACACAATGCCTTGCAGAGGGATCTAGATAGATTGGAGCATTGGGCTATGATTAATGCAATGAAATTTAATGAGTCCAAATGTTGGATTCTGCACTTACAATGGAGTAACGCTGGTCGCAAGTATAAGCTAGTAGAGGAGTGGCTGCAGAAAGGGATCTGTGGGTGCTGGCTACAGCACACTCACTGTGAGCCAGCAGCGTGCCCTGGCAGCCATAAGGGCAAACCCCATCCTGGGTTGCATCACACACAGCATAACCATCTGGTCAAAAGGGGGTTATCCCTCTGTATTCAGCATTGGTGTGGCCTCACCTTGAGTACTGTGTGCAGTTCTGGGCCCCACAGTTTAAGGAGGATGTGAAAGTCTTTGAATGCATCCAGAGGAAGGCAATGGAGCTGGTGGAAGAGCAGACAGGTGTGTCCTATGAGGACTGGCTGAGGACTCTGGATTTGTCAAGGATGGAGAAGAGGAACCTGAAGGGCAGCCTCATTGCTCTCTACAGCTTCCTGAGGAGGGGAAGTGGAGAGGGAGGTGCTGATCTCTCCTTCCAGGGATCCAGTATCAGGATGTGTGGGAATGGTTCAAAGCCATGCCAGGGGAGGTTTAGACTGGACATTAGGAACCATTTCTTTATGAAGAGAGTGGTCAAACACTGGAACAGGCTTCCCTGACAGGTGGATGCTGTCCCAGGCCTTTCAGTATTTAGGAGACATTTGGACAATGTTCTTAATAACATGCTTTAAATTCTAGTCAGCCCTGAAGTGGTCAGGCAGTGGAACCTGATGATTGTTGTAGTCCCTTCCAACTGAAATATTCTATTCTGTTCTATTCTATTCTATTCTATTCTATTCTATTCTATTCTATTCTATTCTATTCTATTCTATTCTATTCTATTCTATTCTATTCTATTCTATTCTATTCTATTCTACCATTCAGCTGTCACTCACTTAACTTAGTGGTCACAAAATTATAAAAATTCTTAAGGCAATCAAGGCAAATAATTTAGTGAATGCTTTGTATTTCATGGTGCATTTCAGAACTTTGCTATCTGTCCAGGAAATCTGAGAGAGATTTTTTAGCCCTGCAGCTGTCTGAAATTAGCTTTGTAGTACCCAAGGGTCTTGATGATATTAAGCAGACAAGTGGAAAATGTTACCCTGCCCACATGGGGTAATTTTGTAAGGTTTATTTTGCTGGTTAATGCAAAATTCAGCCACCAGGCTGTTGTGTTTTGGTTTCCTAATTCCTAGCTGGGATTTTTGATCCTATCTCACCTATTCAGGACATTGTATGTCCTAGCTTGTAGCCTTTCATCCTTTAGATGTTGTGTTTTCTTCCTCAACACATCTGTGATGTCAGGCTTTTGTCTGAACACAAGGACCTCCAATTGTTTGTGTCTCAGTTTCAGATCTGATATTTGAGGACTGAAGTGTGATATTTTTCATGGAGACAGTCACTTCTGTCACTTCAACAAATGTATGAATTTTCTGAGCTTAAGCTCACAGCAATTAAAGACAATCCCAAACTGAAAAAAATCATTTTTGTACCGGTTAATTCCAAGGAATACATCTTTGCCAGGACTGCAGGGAAGTAATATCAGAATAATTTAAACTATCTGTCCCAATCAGTGTTTCAGTTACAGTGATCTTCTGTGTTCTGGAGAAATGCTTCTATTCTCATTGCAGTTTCAGTGCTTTGACTGTATTCATTGGCTGACTGGTGGAATAGACGTAGCCCTTAATGGTAGTGTACTAACTCTCCACAACAAATACTAATACAGTTTTAAGAAGAAAATGTAGCTCTCAGTCCACCTGCCTCTGAAACTACATTTTGGTGCATCTTTTTTTCCAATAAGCAGCCATCAGGGAACATGAATTTCCCCAATTTTAAATTTAAATTGAACTTAATCCCATTGTTACTTGACAACCACAATAAAGCAGTAATCCTGCCTTCTATTAGTCAGGTTCTTCAACTTTTCCTTTTGAAAGTGACCTAACAAACAGGTCACCTGCAGGTCCATCCTCACTGCACCTACATGGAGGGGATTAAAGAGATGGAGACAGGCTCTTCACAGCTCAGTGTGCTGAGAGGATGAGAGACAGTAGGCACAAGTTGAAACAAAAACAGCTCAGGCTGGACATAAGGAGAAACTTTTTCTCCCTGAGGACAGCGCAGCAGTGGAGCCAGAGGACAGAGAAGCTGTGCTATCTCCATCACTGAAGGCTTTTAAGCCCTAGCTGAATAAAGCTCTGAGCAACCTCACCAGAGCTAAGAAGTGGCCTTGCTCTGGGCAGGGTGTTGGACTAGACACCTCCTGTGTCTCCTCCCAGATTGAATTTCCCATGACCTTATGACTGCTACAAAATCCCTGTGGTAGCAGGACACCTTTCCTGAGACACCTTAGGCTTCATTCATTAGCAAAATCTTGGATCATCTGCATCAGACCCTACCTGAACCTGTAGCTATCTTTGTTCCTCCTCCTAGGTGAGAAAATCTGATTTTTTTGTTGGGAAGAGGGACAGAATAGAGTGGCAAAGAGGACTGAAAACTTGCTAGGCTTCCCGTCACTTCTCTTCCATTTTGTTGTCATTAGGGGAATTGTAGCTGCAACATTTTCCTGTAAAAGTTTAGGGTAGTTGGTTCACTTATGTCTACACTTCCAGTAAGCCTTAAGCCAGTCTTTCTCCTCCTCCTTTCCTACAAATAAAAAGCTGGCAAATAGGTTTACTTAGTCCTGTGAATTCAGGCTTGGCTGAAGAGAAATCTTCTGGTCTACAGCAGTCTGTCTTGGGGCTTTTTTCTGTCCTTTTTTTCCTGTCCTGGAAAGCAAAACTTGATCTTTTGACATTTTTTATAGCTAAAATGGGTGTTTGAGGATTTCTATGTGCTGTTACCAAACTAACTGGGTAGAAGGAAATAATGTAAAGGTGGACTGGTGGTGGGGAATGGAGAATCAGAGACCTTCTTGAACTTTCCTCTTTTCCTAGGAACCTATGTGGTCTTTGGCTGTTGCTCTCTGAGCATTACCAAGTCTGATGTTATTGCAATATCCACTAAGTTTTGCAGTTAATGCTTTGCTGCAGTTCCAGTCCCAGAGAGCAATATGTGGCATTCTAATTTACTTTAAAGCTAGGAGAATATTAAGTGAAAGGCTGAAAAAGCACAAGTAGCTTGACTGTTATGTCCACACTGGAGTACTACAATCACATAATAATATTGGAAACATAACACTACCTTTGAAATTAATTTGCAAGTGAAATGAGAGGGAGGGACACAGGATAACCTACTGTCCAGTTCCTGCATCATGGTTACTTTAAGATAAGTCCTAATGGATATTTTCACCTGCAAGAAAACTGCCAGGTCTTCTGTCTCTGAGGAACTGTCTCTTAAAAAGGGGAAATCACATACACATTTTGCTTTCATAGATTAACTGTTATAGAAACATCTTTATGTAAACACTTCTTATCCAGCAGATTTTAGAGTGGGTTTGTCTCAGAGCAAGGATTGTTTTTTGTTTTGTTTTGGTTTGGGTTTTTTTTGTTTGTTTGTTTGATTGATTATTTGTTTGTTTGTTTGTTTGTTTTACTGTAATAGAAATTAATTTCTCAGAGCCTCATCCAAGGGCATTAGAAGGTAGCCACATATTCTTAGCTCTATATCCCTTGGAATCTGATGGTTTTCTGCATCATTTCAGTTCTCAAAGAGCACAACTTTCTAGAGGTTAGTCATGTACTGGACAATGCTGTTGTCTCTAATTTGACCAACAAAGCACAACATCATGATGATGACTTGATGATCTTAAAAGTCTTTTCCAACTTAAATGATTCGATGATTCTAAAATGGAAAGGCAGCTGACAGCTGAAGTTGCTTCCTGAAATCATACCTGTTGGGATATGCTTATGCTTAGCAACATAGTAGTAGTAATGAATGGACAATGCAAAGATGGTAATAAAATACTTATGGATGTGAGAGATACCCACATATGGATTGTTCAGATCCATATTTTCTACTCTACACATCCAGAAGTCAAGGTCTATCAATGGCATTGAAAATATGTGCAAAATTAGTATAAATAGCAGAATTCTGTGTTAGTCAGCAGATGCCATACAAATTTGATGGATAAAACCAGAGACATAGTAGGATGTTGTTAGGTCATGCTTCTTACTTCACTGTAGGAGCACAAGAACATTACCTGCTGAAAGGTATATATGTATATTCATAAGAAATAGACAATACAATTTTTTGCGGTTTTTCATAGCAGCACAACTCAAATTTAGGGTTTCTTTAGTGTGTTGTGGTACATCCTGTTCTGTCTTGCCTTGGTCATGTACAAGCCCAAGCATTTTGTGATAACCATGTTAAGCCTCACACAGTCTGAAAAAGAAAAGGTATCTTGCAGATTGTGATATGTATCGAGGTGGTTTGCTGTACCAAATAAATCAGTGTTAGCAGGGGTTGTCTCTTATGTGCGTTGGCACTGGTGTGGTCCTCACAGGACCATGAGGCATTTCATAACAGGTACACAATGCTATAACTATGTTTGCTCCTTTCTCCAATACATTGCTTAACAATACACCTCAGAAAAGTGTAGTGTTGTGGACTTAGGCTTTTTCCGTGAAACAGTAATGATTATAACTTGATTTTTCACTTGGGCGATGGAAAATTTTCAAAAGAAAAAATTAATTTCAACTATTGTTTGGAATATATATATATATATATATATATATATATATATATATATATATATATATAAAAGTTAAGATTTCATTTACCATTTTCACTATTTAAAATTTTCAGTACTTCTGCTGACCTCACTTACTCTTTTCACTTTTCACCTTTTCCCCACCAGAAAAAATTTGCAGAGGTTTAAAAGGAAAACATAGAAGAAACTTATAGTTGCCTGTAAATTTTCGGTGGCTTCAGAGTGAAATCAAACAATTTGTGTTTCAGCTCAGAAAAAGTCCAAAGAACATAGTTATTCAAAGTGCAGGAGTTTGAAAGGAGAATTTTAAAATGGGACCAAAAAAGTGCAAAAAGAAACTGTACTGCTAAAATTATAAGCTTTCTTTAACTAAAATTTAGCTCTGTCTCTTCCTATTCACAAGTGATGACAACACTTGTAGGAAATTACTGTTTTATCCAAGCTGTTGTCATATGGAGGACAAATTCTACATTTGAATAAAGAAGCAGGTCCAAATTCTCATTTTAGTCCTATATGTTACGTATTGTGCCATGACTTTTTTTAAAGTTAGAAGATTGAAAAAAATCTTAGAAGTAAATACTCATCCTAGCTGTAATTTTCTTAAAAAATGACCACTGACAGATTATTCATTTAAACTGTAGAAACAAATACTCATAATTTGGTTTAATGTTTATTTTGCTCTTTTATGCCAATGAACATGAGCAAGTAGAACAATTCCTAGTGAACTGAGAACTAATAATGGCAGTCTAACCACTCAAAAGGTAGCTAAGAGAACACAAAACATGTTTCAAACTCCATTCTTCCCAGTCTGTTTTGTTCTACTGGACTATTCCTGTTTTCAGTTTGTGGCAATGGCAGACAAAACAGAGAACCCATGAAGGTGTATGAGGTGGGTAGGTAGCAAAGCACACTTTTTTCTTTGTAAATTGAGTTTGTCCAATCTGGGTATCTTCAAGGTATCAAATCCCTGTCCTACACTTAGTTACTTTTTACTCTAGAAGGACTTGTGCTTTAAAAAGAAAAGCTTTTCTCTCAAAGGGACATGCTAGAGTTATTAAGCTACATTTGTGTTAAACAGTGCAAACAAAAGGTGCCGAATCAAGTGAAAGATTTACACGCACACACCCCCTTCTTTGTGGTTCCGCATTGGTTTTCCCCCAAATGCAATAGGAGCTGCAGGAAAGTGGTTGTTACTTCAGCAACCTATTTTTAAATCAACTGAACAGTTTTTAATTTTCTGGGAAAACTATAACAAAGGAGCAAGACTTAAAAATGTTTCTTCAGCTTGAAGTGTGGTATGTCTGTAAAGACCTCTTCATTGTTCTGATGATTTACTGAGTCATGCCTGATGTTTTAAAGGTCTTGCAGATACATTAGCTGGAGCTTCAAGTACACTTAGAAACAATAAATATGTGAATTATCTCCTAAAAGGACGCATCTGAAGTCCCAGACCACAGGAGTATGAACTGAGACTTTTTATATGGGTCACTGTAACCTCACTGCAGGCATCTCAGATACCACAAGCATCTGTTCTAATAACTACTGTGACATCTGGCAATAGCGGCAAATAAAACCTGATATCTGATATTCTTACAGCTGCATCAATTAGTATAATAGGACTGGAATATCTCTCCTGGTGATTGCTGTGACTGCTGACTTAGCAGGGCCCTGATGTTTTTCATGAGGTGCTGGCTGAGGAAACACACCTTTTCCTGATGCTCCATGCACAAAGAGCTTCATGAGCTCTTGCATGGGAGCAGGCTTTACTGCAGTGCAACAGCACAGGGAACAGGCACACATACTGCAGTTATACTGTGATTGTACCCTTCATGGCATGTAAAATAGGGCAGATCTACTGAGAACTGCATCTGAGTAGGAAAAAAGAAGTGTTGTAGCCTGGCTACCTTTGTTTTGCTGGAGAAATTGTTTGTGTGGGTGAGGTGTTCTTACAGCCAAGGACCATTCAGCACGGACTTGTTCTTTGGTGCACATCGATAATTCAGGTTTTGATGAGGAAACTCAGCAGGAGGAACTCTTCCATCTGGTGGGCCATGTGCCTGCACACATCCTTCTGCCTAGCTGAGGCTGGAGCACTGGCAGCTCCACACTCCAGGCACTTGATGGTCATGTGGGGCTGTTTCATAGACAAGATTGTATGACTCCACCAAAGTCGTGTTTTATGAACATGTATCTTCTGGGATGCTTCACTTTTTTGGACAGTAGGAGCCTGAATCTCCATTTGCTGCATAGAGAAAGCTTCATGTATGAAAAAGGTAGGGTTTGCTCCCTCTTTCTTCTTTGGTTCATCTATGTACTTCTTTTGTCTGATGTTAAAAGTTTCAAAATATTTTCTCACAGATTGCCCTATTATTTCCAGTGGGTTTCTCATAACCTAGTAATAACTTTCCAGTGACACATTTTGCCCACATTGTGGCTTACTATATGTAGGAAGAATTATTTGCAAGAAATCCTGTCTGTTAAACATTCTCCTATTTCTTTTGCAAAAATTTCTTTTCTGTCTGGGACACAGGAATCTGACTTGTCTCATGCACAGGCCCAAGAGGCAGAGTAAACCATGAGAAGCAGCCGTTCTTTGTGAGAAATAAATGCATAATTGATTCTGAATGTAGTATCCAACTGTGGAAGCCACCGAAGAAGAAAGACACATGGCTCCCAGCTCCAGAGATAACAACCTAGTGACCAATTCTAGGTTTTGAGTGAAGATTTGAGCAT
Source organism: Rhynochetos jubatus (assembly GCA_027574665.1). Classification (NCBI taxonomy): domain Eukaryota; kingdom Metazoa; phylum Chordata; class Aves; order Eurypygiformes; family Rhynochetidae; genus Rhynochetos; species Rhynochetos jubatus. Next base: position 48,597,645 of record CM050690.1, on the reverse strand, counting down.
CAAGAAGAGAAAAAGAAAACCACTCCTGGGGACCTAGTTACAGGGTGGACTAGTATCGAAGAAATGAAAGAATACAAGTGAACTTTTTTGACACAATTTCCTTTACCATTGGAGAGTATATGGTAGCAAATATTCCGACAGTTTATTGTAATGCCTGCTTTGCTGCAAGGACCTTATTATATGGTTCATCATGGGCTAGTTTGCTCTGAGAAGGCCAAGGAAAACTTGGTCAGAGCTGGCAGGGTATTTCAATCCCAAGATGTTCACAAACAGCACAAATATATGTTGCACCACATGTGGCTTCTATCACCACATGCAATCCCAGGAGGTCAGTGCATGCCTCTGCACCTTGTGCTAGGACAGGAAAAACACATCACTAGCGTGATGTTTCAGTAATACTGCAGTGGCAGGGTGTGCACTATGCCTTTTGGTTTTGCGCATAATTTGCCACCAAAAAATAGCAACTGTAATCAGGACCACAGGGACAGCATGAAGCTGGCTCAGGCTGATGACTCTGGACTGTGGGCACAGCAATGCCGTTCCAGAGGCTGCTGGCCCCATGCGGGCTGGATAAAAGCCAGTCCTCACTAGGATGATCTCCAGGCTGTGGTTCTCTCCCTGAAGCAGATGCCAGGAGGTGCAGATGTAATCACTGCTGTGGCACAGGTCTTACTAAGTTTAGACATAGGTCTGCCTTTGTCTGACCCTGAGTAAGTGGGTGGGGTAACATCCTTGGTCAGCCTTTGGCCTGCGCAGAGAACAACATTCCTACTTTTATACCATGATTATAAGAGACGGTCAGGCTGGTAGCTGAATCCTCCTTCTCTTTGTTCTCTTCAATTTTTAGTTGGAGTAGAAAAATAGGCCTTTTATGTCCCAATATATACTCTGTGAAAAAAGACTTAATACTGCAATTCATGCTTTAGTTACTGCCCAGACCCCTTCACTCCTTTTCTTGTGCAGCTGTATTTAAATTACAGAGGAACAGATAATCGACATCCTCTGATACAAGGCTAATACCTAAAAATGCTGTGCATCTGAAAAATGACCAAAGACAGAGAACATGGGTTATCTGTGTACTTACTGGACAAAAGAAGAAGGTACTTAATTAAAAAGAAGTCTCTGGAACAGTGTGAGATCTCCACCTATCCCTACTTGCCTTGTCTGTATGGGAGATGAAGCTGATGGGGCTGACTGGTCATCTATGGAATACGAGACTAAGTGTTTGAACAGTAAATTGAAGCAATATTATGAGCTTTGTTAACTTGTTTGTTGATACTGCTGTTAAGGAAAAAGAAAATCACAAGTCTGAATGACCTCTCAGCTAATGTTAACCATCTGTTTGATTTGCTGTATGTTTCAGGCAGGACTTTTGTAGTTCTTTCTCTTTTCTTTTATGAAGCAATCCCTAGTGGCACGTTAGAAATCACCACTGTAAATGCTGACAGTTGTTCTGGAGCTGGCTTCAGAGGTTTGTAAACCCCACAACATTAAATCTATGGCTGAAGCTGACAGTAGTCACTGGCTCCAAATGACTAGTTTTTGTGCAAGTTGCCCTCAGTTTGTGAATACATTGCAAATTCTTTTAACACAGAATTCTTGTTAAATGAAAATCAAGCCTCAGTCTTTAGGACACCACTCCTAAGGGGGCAGAGAGTTTGCCAAGGACCCAGTTGAATACAGGGGGCTGAAGACCCACAACAGCAACTGGTGAAGGTGCAGGAGGGCAGAGGTTCTTTGTGCCAATAAATGGTTGCCCTGAAGGTAAGCGGTTGCAGAAATGATAAATGCTTGTCACAGCTGTACACAAACTGTTTGAAAGCAAAGGAAAAAATGTGCAAGGCTCTTTTGGGGATGTTTTTGGGGTGCTCCTGCCTAAAAGACTTTGATTCTTTTGCATGTTATCCTGACTGCCTTGGTTTCATGGGAGGGTTGCTATCTTTTATGTCTGACTGAGTGAGAATCTGACCCATTGCCTCTTTCAGTCACAAAAATATGTAACTAGTATGTACATGGACAAGAATTGGGTTTAATTTTGCATATGAGAACTACCAGCTGTTTTGCCTACAGCTGAAGTGATACTCTGAATGTGTATCTATATATGCTGTTGAAAGAGAAAGAAGGAGAATTTTTAATCTAGTGCTACAGAGTTTATTAAGGTGTATTAGAAAATTTTAATCTCAAACCTTTTTAGGAAAAAATGCACACTGAGGTAAAGAAAATAATAGCCTATTGATACAATAATTAATTTAAAAAATACTGGTTTGTTTCTGTGGTGAAACTAGAAATCTTTATCCTCTGCTGTGATGTTGATAATGAACTGAGGTAAGATGCGTTTCGTAGCCATTATAGGTTTATTCCCTATTTGTCCTTTGGATCTTTCTTGGAGACAATTCCCAACCATGCTACTCAGAGCATGATTTTTAAGCAGAGGTTGTCTATGTTAGGACCACTTGGTTTTTGCTGCCTTTTCAGCATCACCTCCATTGGATGCCAGAGAAAAAATTAATAAACATATTGATTATTGTGTTTGGATGTTCTAGTGGCTAACTGAAGTTTTTTGGTGCTATTGAGACTACTTTCTGTTTCTAGTGTCAAATACCAGTGAACAAAGTAGAATGAAATGTAATGTTCTCTTTGTTTCCCAAGTACTCTTCAAGGTTATACACATCTTTTTAGTTTGCAGCATCTCTAAGTGACTGAAGTCCTATGCCTGTTTTCATTAATATCAAGAGGTCTGTTTCTTCCTTCAGTAGGAGCACAGCTGAGTCTTTAAGTGCAGTCTTTTGAAACCAGTGTCTGATCCTGTTTTGTTTTTCTTTTTACTTTTTCCTCTTTATGCCTGTTCTAGAGATTAACTAGGTATTAATATTGTATTTTTCTCTGGCCTTTTACAACATTCATTTTCTACTCACAACATTCAGTGTGTTGTTTTGGCACACTGGAATCATCAGTGGAAAGTCTTGTAATATTCAGAGAATATTACAAACAAAACCAGGGAAATATATCACTATGAGACAGGCCGAAGTAGGCTGACTACTTCATTCTGCCCGTAACAACATTTTCAGAAGAGTGTTTATTGCAACACTGGTGGTTTTCTCATCTATTTTCATCAAGAGGTTTTGAATCTTCATTGAACTGTGTTTGGAGAAACATGAAGGACTAATTATTTTTTTAAAGCAGAAAATTATGTAAAATATTAGTATTGGATACAATGTGTGACCATAGCAAAGTCAAACGTGACTGACTCTGTAGTGCTTGACATGGTGTAATAGAGTTCCTGTTATCTATGCATGTGAAATGTCAGTTTCCAATTCTAACAAACTCATGTAGTTCTGATTCTGCTTTGAATTAGCAAAAATCAGAGCTTTCCGTTCTATGCTCATTTGGTAGTAACACTGGCAATTAAGGAATAAGACACCAGCCACAAACAAAGAAGCAGTGCCTGCCTTAATGAGTTTGTGGTCTGAATTCAATAGGCCTATGGTTACCAGCTGTTTTATAGCACTGTACTTGTTTTTTCTTCTTAAATTGTACTTTCTCATGAAAAGTAGTTCCAGTGGCTTGGGGAGGCTTTCTCCTGATTTTTGTGAGTATATTGGATATCAGAATTAGGATCTGTATTGGATTTATATTTATACAAATTTCTGAAGACTCACTTCTTATGTATCTCTCTTTAAAACCAGACGCTTTCATTTCTTCTGCCCACAGAGGACTCCACTGCTGGTGGTTGTTTGGGAATTCCTTTATTTGAAGAAAATTAGCAAAGGTAGTTCTTGAGCACAAATGATTTCAACAAAGAATTTTTCTGCATGATATCTTTCATACAAAAATGATATAATTTTTAGTGTGTACCACATTTCCCCACATATCTGCAGAAAGGAACAGCTGCGGCTTTCACACTAATGTTTGTGTGAAGCTGTCTGCACAGGAATCCCTGAAATGTGAAAGTGCCAGGTTTAGCCCTTGCACTGTCATTCTAATTCTGTAGCCAAAAGATGATCTAGAGAAAAGGATATGGTGCTGTAGCTATCTATGGACAGAGGCAGGACAATTAAAATTTAACTTGTTCAACTGTACCCGTTGGCTTAATAAAAGAGAAAAATCTCTACTTGTGCATCTTGTACCCCCAGAACTGCATGCTATATAGTCTTAAAAATGTATGATATGTGTATACCTAATGATTCTTCTGGTTTTAATTTCAGTCACAGGCTCAGGGAGGATATTATTAATGTATATAAATACCTGAAAGGAGAGTGCAAAAAGGACAGAGCCAGGTTCTTTCCAGTGATGCCCAGTGCCAGGACCAGAGGAAGTGGGCACAAACTGAAACATGGGATGTTTGCTGTGAACATCAGGAAACTATCACTGTGAGGGTGACTGGGCATTGGTACAGGTTGCTCAGGGAGGTTGTAGTCTCCATCCTTGGAGATATTCAAAACCTGTCTGGACACAGGTCTGGGCAACTGGCTGTAGGTGTCCCTAGTTGAGCAGGGGGTTGGACCAGATGACCTCTAGAGGTCCCTTCCAACCTCAACTGTTCTGTGATTCTGTGTATACCTCTTTCCTAGGATTTTTAATAAAACAGTGCTCCAATCACTCACATTTTGTTTTATAGACTGATTTTTATGTTATAGGGATGTCTGTAACTGCCATTTAGAAGTTTGATGTGGCATCACAATGTGTTGTGAAATACGTGACAAGCTTTCAAGTGAAAAGCACAGTGATAAGAAATTTAACACAGTAGCAGAAAAGGAAAAGATGCAGCACAATAACAAATACACTGATTTGGCAGGTGAGGTTGATTGCAAAACCTTGCATGGATTAAGTGGCTTGCAACATGATGTTATTGAATTACAGAAATAACCAAGTTCTGTTGATTTTTAAAAAGTGGCCTTGTCAAATGGCCCCTGTGGTTGTTTAAGATAATTTAACTTCTGTTGATTGTATATACCCTCCAGGATTATTTCCCATCTGCTTTTGTTCACAGTTGCTACTGTTGTGGCACAGATTTCTCCTGTAAGCTGCATCTTTTCCATCAGGGCAGAAATATCTTAATTTTCATATTTATTCAAAAGCCAGTCTGCTTCTTTGCAAATATCGCAATCTGCCAATCAATATAACACATGAAATTTTTCATGCAGTTCTACCGCATGAAAAATAGCTGGAGTACATGCCTGGATTTCTTTGCCTCCTTTAGCCAGTCTCATCTTTCTCTCTGTTCTCTGTACTATCCAGTCCAGGTTGGACCTCCCTTCCCATCCTACTACATCATATTGCTCCCTTTTTCTAACAGTTGTCCTTCATTCTGTCTGTTCCTTGCCATCTTATGATGTCATTGACCCATATATGGTAAAACAACTCAGGTGTTCAAAATGTCCCATAAATATGGCTGGTACTCAAGGCTCTGCAGTTCTGCCTGGACTTATGGCTGTCTCACAAGCAAGGATGGAGTTTCCTTTCTCCCTACCTTTTTCCAGCTGTCACCAAAACCAAAGTCAGGCATGATGTATTCTTTCAAGGTAACTTAAAACTGTAATGTAGTGATTTCCTCCAAAGGCATTATTAGACAATATTAAGCAAATAAATGTCTGTAGTGCTCAACTATTCCCATGTGTTCTTTCTGTTTCTGTCTAATGCCTAGTGCTTCCACAGGTCTTTGGATTAAGCTGGAGGAAACATCACAGCTTGTTTATTGGTTATGGTATTTGTTGTGGTTTAGCCTTATCTGGCAATTAAATACTACCTGTCGCTCTACCACACACCACACCCCCCCCTCCCCAGTGGAAAAGGGTCGGAGGGGAAAAAACAAGAGAAGCTCATAAAAAGTTGAGATAAGAACTATTTAATTATATAAATGAAACTTACAGTGATACTAGCAATGTTACTACTAAGTAATTAAAACAAAAGAAACCAGAACATATGATACAGTATCTCATCACCTGTGAACCAACACAGCCAGATTCCAAAACTTCAAGCAAAATCCGAGCAGAGAGAAACACACACACACACACACACCCCGCCACAACCCCGAGCCCAAAAGTGGAGAGGAAAACACCCCCCAGCCTGAGAGCAGGGAGAAAGAAAATTCCACCACTCCGCCCTCCAAATCAGCCTAAGGAAGCTGCTACTCTGCTAAAAGCCTGCCTCAAAGTCACCAAAGGGAGCTCTCAACCAAGCTAGCCCAAACCAACCCTAACCCCCACCCCCTTCCAGGCCACTTTTGCTCCTTGCAAACTCTGCGTGCCTGCAGCCTGCCCACTGAGCTTGATGTATCATGGAATGAAACAAGATCCTTTGGAATAAAGCAAGATCCGTTGGCCACTGTGGGCCAGCCAGCTCTCTGTAAGATAGCAGCTTGTTCCTGCCTGAAACCAGCACAGTATTTTTATTTCTGAAGGACTGTAAATAAGAAGGATGAAATAGAGATTAAAAAGAGATTTTTTTTTTTCTTCACTCTCTCAGAATTCATAATTTAAGCTGCAAGCACCCTTTACCATTCAGTTGTCCACTGCAGCATGGAGAGCAAACAGGAAGAGCTAGAGGTCTGCGTGCAGTTGCAGGGCTACAGCCTCACTGCAATCATGGTGATGTACTGGGATAGCTCATGACTGGAGTGCTGCAATGGATGGATACAGGCTCATTAGGAAGGACAGGCTGGGAAATTGAGATGGAGTTGTCCTTTTTATGAAAGAGCAGCAGGAGCGCATGGAGCTCTCCCTTGGGATGGCAGATACATATAGTTGACGTTGTCACAGATGTCTGCTACAGACCACATGCTCAGGAAAAAGAAGTAGACAAGATCCCCTTCAGACAGCTCGAATAAGTTTCACTTTCAAATGCCCTGGTCCTCATGGGGGACAGCCACCCTTATATCTGCTGGAGGGTTAATGTAGCAGTGCACAAGCAATTCAGGAATTTTCTGGACTGCACTGATGACAGTTTCCTGGCATAGGTGACTGAGGAGCCAAAGAAGGGAGAAGCTCTGTTGCATCTGCTACTTGAACAGAAAAACTGATTGGGAATGTGAATGCTGGGCATAGCCATGGCTGCAGTGACCATGAGATGGTGGACTTCAATGTGTACAAATACCTGATGGGGAGAATAGGGCAGACAGAGCCAGACTTTTCTAGTGGTGCCCAGTGACAGGACAAGAGGCAGCAGGCACAAATTGAAACAAGGGAAATCCCACTTAAACAGAAGAAAAAGAACTTTGTATTCTTCGGATGACTGAACATTGAAGCAAGTTTCTTAGGCAGGTGGAGGAGTTTCCATTCTTAGAGCTATTCAAAATCCAACTGGACAACAGTCGTGGTAAACTTGCTGTAACTGATCCTGCTTGAGCAGGAATTTGGACTAGGTGATCTCAAGAGATGCCTGACAACCTCTGTCAGTCTGTGATCAAAATATATTCCAAAACAGAATTCATGGTAGAAAAGCTTGGTCGGAGAAATTATAAGGAGGAATTCCAGCCAATCTAGCCAATCTAAAGGGTGCTTTATTGAAGATTACAGCACTGTCTGCTGCAAGACACCCTTGGTTAACATAGTTGTTGGAAGAATGGTTCTTTTAATTTGATTGAAAGAAATTCCATGAAATTCATGTCTTACTAATTTGGCAGAAACTTTAGTACAGCGTGATCCAATTAGACCACTGTTTAATGAAAGGCACTACATTACTCAGTGTAAGTATTACATTTGAGTATTAAGCAGGCGCAGAGCAGGGTATGGAAGAGGAGAAGAAACTGTTTTCTAAGCACACAGTTAGGTGTAGTCCAAGCATTCTTGCAGGTTGCTAACAATGATGGAGAGGATGGAAGGAGGAATGGAGCTTGAAAGGTGATGGTATTTAGTTCCTCTAGTGTTTTCTGGGAATGATGAATGAATTTTAGGGGTCTTGTGGAGTCTCACAGTCACTGACTGCTACTTAACAACGTCTCCAGTCACCAAACCCTTTTCCACAGAGCTGGCACATACAGATTCCCATGGGATGATTCTTTTAATGATTCCATCCCTGGAAAAAGCACAGAAGAACTGGTTTTCTGTTTGATATAGAACCTTTTTTTAAGAAAATGGAATTAAATTCTGTAATCCTATGATTAGCATTTATCTCCCCCATTCAAAACATCTCTGTTTTCCTCCATTTTTTCTAAGTAACTTGAAAATACTCCAGGACAGAGTGAGAGATGCTCAGAACCAAAATACCCTGTGTCCCAGTGTCAGAAGCACTTTTCCAGAAGGTGGAAGATCCCAGTTCAAATCAGACAGAAAGAGTTCTGAACTGAGATACTGGGTTGCCCAGGACTACACTGTAAACCTAGTTTGTCAATCACCCAACTGGGTGATTAGTGGTGTCTACACTGCCTAGCTGGTTTTGCAGTAACACAAATTGCTTAGCCTTGCAAATTCATATTTATTGAAAGAATGATTTTGCCAAAACAAAAAAGATTCACCTTATCCTCATAATAACCATTTTCTGTGTAATGACTAACATACCGGGCTATGCTGATTTTCTCTGAGGATCTTGCCCAGCCTGTGCTCATCCTATTCTGCTTGGTAAAGCTTCTTAATCACAACTGGAACAGTCAGAGAATCCTGGTCTGAAGTGTTCCAGGATGCACCACTTCTGCCTATGGCCAATCAGCCTTAGCAACAAAAGACAGAGAGTAAACGTAAAGAAGAAAAGAGAAAGGATGTTATGGGGTGAGAGAAGGTCCCATATGTGAGGGATTTAGCATTAACAATGCCAGTGGTGGCGTACCACTTGGCTGCCTTTGATTCCAGTTTGTACTGGAGTTCCAGTATGTCCAGCACGTCAGCACTCAGTGGCAGTATGACTTCATTCAGGCCACAATAGTCCACATTTAGTCTCCATTCTCCGTCAAACTTTTGCGCTAGGCAGATGAGGCTGTTAAAAGGTGAACAAGTCTTGCTGATAACTCCTTGGTTCTCCAGATGACAAATCAGCTTATGGATGGGAATCAAGGAATCTCGGTTGGTGTGATATTGTCACTGGTACACTGTTGTGGTAGCAATTGGCACTTGTTGGCCTGCAACCATTAGCAATCCCACAACATAAGGGTCCTCTGAGAGACCAGGCAAGGCAGACAGCTGCTCAGTCTCTATAGCAGCTATACCAAAAGCCCACTGGTACCATTTTGGGTCCTTAAAATACCCTTTCTTGAGATGATCTATGCCAAGGATGAATGGACCCTCTGAGCCAGTCACAATGGTGTGCTTTTGCAGCTCCTTCCCAGTCAGGCTTATTTCAGCTTCCCAAAAAGTCAGTTGTTAAGATCCCATAGTCACACCAGAAATACCAATGGGTTGTAGCCCCTTATAGCTTGATGGCATGAGGGTACACTGTGCACCCATTTCTACTAGAACTCGGTACTCCTGCAGCTCTGATGTGACAGGCTGTCAAATCTGCACAGTCCAGTAAACATGGTTGTCTCTTTCCTCCACCTGGCTGGAGGCAGGGCCCCTCTAATACTGACATGCTTCAATCATGTCTTGGAGGAATGGATTGGATATGGGAGCAGCAATTTTCCCAGAAGAATCCCCACTGGTGAATTTTTTCCCTTTCAATTCAGATACTCGTTCCTTTAGAAGTGAGGTAGGTTTTCTTCCATTCCACCTCATCATGTCCTCTCAATGGTCTCACAGGTAAAACCACAGGGTAACCCATGGTGGATACCTGCTATATTCCCTGGAGCAAAGAAATGCTTACTTCTGAAAGCCGAGACACTGCCTCGTGCAGGTGGGAAGCGGAACACATATCCCGTTTGAACTGTCTAAACTCTTGAGGCAACCTCTCTACAGTGGAGACACAGGCCTGTATGGGGGAAGAGACACTTTCTTCATATTCCCAGAATCATGGAATCATCTCATCCACTGTTGGTGCCTCATCCTCTTTCCATGTTATTATTGCAAGCAACTGGCACCCAAGGATGGTGCACTCCTCATTAATTTCCACTACATAGGTCATGGGCATTGAACTTCATCTGGATCTGTGGGTACCCGTGCATTGCTTAGGTCACAATAAACTATCATCTCTAGCACAGCTTCTTCTCTCAGGTACTGAATACCTTTCTCCATGGTGGTCCATTTGCGTGTGTGATGTGGCACAGTTTCCTTAAAAGGATACATTTCCTTCACACTTCTTAGGGAGTCGTCTCCAAAGGCTTACATTTTGTGTCCTTGCAATCACTTTGTTGATGCCCCTTTCTCTGGCAAGTTACCCCAACTGCTTGGCTTCTCTGCCCTCTTAACTCCATGGTACTGGCCCTGTTAACCCAGCAGTGGAGCACCCCGGTGATAATACGTTCACCTGGACAATGCCTGAAGTCTAGGGTATCCCATAGCTCCCTCAGGGAGAATGATCGAGTGGTTACTACCGCTTCATCCTCTGCCTATGACTCTTGGTATAGCCTTGCTCCTGTCTCCTTCTCATTCATCTGTCTCTTGGGACAGACCTGCTACTTCATCATCCTATACCAGGGAGACTGATTTGCATGTCCATTTCTTTTTCTGTACTGGCACCATGGACACTGACACTGGTTGACACTGACAGCAGCACTGGCACATAGGGGTTTGTTAGGGTTAAACTGACGTGGGACATGGAGCTGCAGTGGGAGGTGGGCTTGCCATAGTGGGAGCTGACATCACCGTGGTTGCAGTCACGTGGGCTTGGGCTGCCACCCTGCCCTCTGCCTTGCTGTCCCCTTTGTGTTAGAGTGATTTGGTTGACTGCACAGAGCCTGCCTCTGCCCTGAGCACCAGTAGCAGATGGGGCAGCATTTCCAAACACTTACTTTACAGAAGATCAGGAGGACATTCAGAAGTGTGCTGATCCCTAACCATAGGTTACCTCAAGCCCATGAAAAATTTCCAAAATACGCATACACTTTTGCCATTGGTCTGAGACAAGAGGGAAAAAATTGGAATAATTTGTCCACATCCACCCTAGCACTGACTAATTTCTCCTCTATAGGCTGAGTCCCTAAGGAGACAAAGGGAAAGGTGTAATTATTGAAAGCCTCCAGGAGATAACTCACAAAGTACCAAGATGCTGACAATATTAAATGCAGATGCAGATATAGGATTCCTCCCAACAGCAGTAATACATGGAACAGCCTAACAAAACCCTTCAACCTGGTTTGAGGATATAATATCAGTATAATAAGCAACACATAAGGCAGTAGATCCCACCATTCGGTTAGCAGCTTAAAGAGCTCTGAACTCAATATCCTGATCTGTCAACACCAAATCCCTGTAACGAATACTTACCACACAATAATCAGGTCTGTTCTTATCTCAACTTTCTCATGCCTCATGTTGGGCACCAAAAAGAGCTGTCATGGTTTAGCCATATCCAGCCATTAAGTACCACATAGTTGCTTGCTCACACCCCAGCCCTCCCTACCCCAGCCCAGTGCAGGAGGAGAGTCAGAGGAAAAGACAGGGAAAGCTTGTAAAGTTTACACAGATTCACAGAGTGTTAAGAGTCAGAAGGGACCTCTAGAGATCATCTAGTCCAACCACCTTGCCAGAGCAGGATCACCTAGGGCAGATCACACATGAACAAGTCCAGGTGGCTTTTGAAAGTTTCCAGGGAAGGAGACTCCCCCAGTCTCTGGGCAGCCTGTTCCAGTGCTCTGTCACCCTCACAGTGAAGAAGTGTTTCCTCATGTTCAGTTTGAACCTTCTGTGTTCCAGTTTATAGCCATTGCCCCTAGTCCTGTTACTGGATACCATTGAGAAGAGCCTGGTCCCATCCTCCTGACACCCACCCTTTAGATATTTGTAAGCATTGATAAGATCCCCCCTCAGCCTCCTCTTCTCCAAGCTCAACAGACCCAGCTCTCTCAGCCTTTCCTCATATGGAAGGTGCTCCAGGCCCTTCATCATCTTATTGGCCCTGTGCTGGACCCTTTCCAGTAGCTCCTTGTCCTTCTGGAACTGAGGAGCCCAGAACTGGACAGAGTACTCCAGGTGAGGCCTCAGCAGCGCAGAGTAGAGGGGAAGGATAACCTTCCCTGACCTGCTGGCCACGCTCTTCTTCATGCATCTCAGGATGCCATTGGCCTTCTTGGCCATGAGGACACACTGTTGGCTCATGGTCATCCTGTTGTGCACTAGGACTCCAAGGTCCTTTTCCCCAGAGCTGCCCTCCAACAAAGCAGCTCCCAACCTGTACTGATACGTGAGGTTGCTCTTCCCCAGATGCAGCACTTCACACTTGCCCTTATTGAATTGCATTAGATTTCTCCACGCCCAGCTCTCCAGCCTGTCCAGGTCTCACTGGATGGCAGCACAGCCACTCCTCCCAAACTTGCTGAGAGTACATTCTATCCCTTTGTTCAGGCCACTGATGAATATATTGAATAGTGCTGAACCCAGCACTGACCCCTGGGGGACACCACTAGCCACAGGCCTCCAACTATACTGTGCCCCATTGACCACAACCCTCTGAGCTCTTTCTTGCAGCCAGCTCCCAATCCACCACCCAATGGTCCAGTCCATACTGGAGTCCCCCATGACAACCAGAGCCTATGATTGTGAGGCTACTTCAAGCTGCCTGTAGAAGGCCTCATGAGCAATCATGGCTCAGAGTAAGTCTAGAGAAACTGATTAAATTGTTGCTATGTCACGGTGACAGCTGTCAAATATGGGTGGGAATCCTGCTCTAGGGCTCTTCAGAAGACCAACTCTTGTTGATCCACCCATAACTGAGTACTCCATCACTAACTCTGGTTTGTTCCCTAGCTGGCTACATAAATTGGCACATTATAACCACAAATCTGTCTGTGACCTTCGGCCTTGGTGGTAATACTAGGTAAAGAAAGATGCTCACAAGGTACTCCTGTGCCTGCCAGATGAGAGTGTGCTGTGTTCAGTCAGGAAAGAGTTAATTCTCTTTATTGTGGCTGCTAGGAAGCTGTGTTCCTGGACACTGAGAGAAGTACTGATAAGGCCTCAGCTTGTGCTGGGGAATGCCTGCACTGAATTCAAGGTCTTTCTCCACCTCTGATACTGCAGCTGCGTTCCTAGCTCTCGCTGTCTTACTACAGGCAGTGTAGGGACACACAGTTCAGACAGCTGACCCAAACTGACCAAGGAAGTATTTCACTCCATAGTACATCATGCTCAGGACATAGGTGAGGAGAGGGTCCAGGAGCCATTACTCTCTCGCTTACTCTCTTGCTCATTTACTTCCTGGCACTTGCTAACACACCCCCTGACTCCTGCACTAGCTGCTTTGCTAACTCCTGTGCTGGCTCATTTGTGAGGGAGTTGGTGGGTTTGTTTAGTTTGCCTGGTCATGCTATTGCTGATAGGGTTCACTTGGAATCTGCTGCGACAGCTCTTGGGCTCCAGCATTCAGGCTGCAGCTCTCAGGCTGTGATCACTTCTGGGCTGTGGCTCTTGGGTTCTCTGTGTCTGACTCTTACTGCTCAGCACCTGATTATGCATTGATTAGTGGGTGGTGAGAAATTGTACGATATTGTATCATATGTTTTATTTTCTATTATTTTAATTATTTATTATTAGTGGTATTTGTATATATTAATTTAGATTTAATTAGTAAATAGTTCTTATCTCAATTTTACGAGCTTTCTTATTTCTTTTTCCTCCGATTCTTCCCCTCCACTGGAGCAGGGGAGGGGGGATTTGTGGGAGCAGTTTTGTGGTATTTTGCTACTCGGAGTTAAACCACAACAGGCAGAAAGTTCAGTGAAACTATCAGCATGTCCTAGAAGATCAGGTAACAATCAATGTCTAGAAACTGATGGAAATAGGAATGGAAACCTGACAGTTTGCTAGTTATTGAACCTATCTTGTCATGATACTGGAACTAAAAATGGAATACACCTAACCAGATGAGAACACAACTCAAAGAAAAATGCCCATGTTTTTAAGCCAGTCATAGGAGTCCATCCATGACAGCACATCGTTCTGGCAATCTCATACCCAGCGTCATAATTATTATTCATTTTCCCTCTTGGACTGTGCCATCTACTATAATCCTCACTCACTGTTTTTGACTCTACATGGTTGCAAGGAAACCACAGATCTGCCATTTTGGTGACAATGAAAATTTGTTTATCATGAAGTACAATGTTTGATGCAAAGACCACTACTTGCACATTCGTGTGGGAGATCTTTCTTTGTTGTATGCAACCTGTTGAAATGCAGGCATTTAAAATGAACAGGCTGGGGGGAAACCCTGTGGCAATACCTGCCTGTACAGCTTTACATATATATTTATGTTGTGTTCTGCACATTTATGGTATATGTCAAACTGAAAAATGAGGAGCAGCTGGAGCTGCCTCATTTGGACGGTTTTGAAAGTGAAGCTGTACTTTTTGTGGTAATCCACAGTTTCCAGTGTGAGTGAGTATCCTGATTCCCTTTGCAGTTGCAGTCAAATAGAGCATTCTTCATTTTGAATTTGTAAAACTTAAGCCACAGCCCACTTATTTGCCATATGTATGTCAGCTCTCTTGGTTTTGTGGTAATTTTTTTTTAAAATCTCATATAATTACTATCTCATGTTGCAACTGGGACTGCTGTTGCTGTGAAGATGTCTTTCCTTTCTATATATATACCCTTAGTCTATTCAGCATGTTTCAAAAGAAGAGTTGGTGACAATCATGGCAAACAGAAAGCTCTGAGAAAGGCAGGAGGAGATACCCAGCTAAGAGATGGATTACTACATGACTTCAAGCCACACAAAATCCTAGCCCAGCGGCCAAGTGAGTGCAGTAACATCCAGGTGTGGGACTCCAAAGCTCAAGATGTGATACTGACAGGGTATCTGTCAATTCTTTACTGTCTCAGGAGACAGAAAACCTGCTGACATAGCTGAACTAGTCCTCTTAACCAGAACAACCCTCTTCTACAGAATTTCTGCACTGTTTTGGGCAGCCATTTTGCCCCTGACAGGGAGATTCATTACCCCAGTACCAGTCTTACGAAGAAGTCCCTGGAAAACTACTTTACAGAAAGATACAGAACACGCAGATCCACTTTATGCAGTCCTGAAAAATAGGTACTGATGCTTTTAAACAGAACTGAACAAATCTTCCTTTTCTTCTGCCTCACTTCCTTTTTTTTCCCCCGCATTTTCCATCTCTGCACATCTCATATTTGGCCTTCTCCTCTGTTTTCTTTCAAGTTCTGCAAAACTACTGTCATCTTAGGGAGAAACTGACCACAGGGCATTTATTTGTACACAAATAATATTTTACCATGACAACCCTAATTTTTTTCATTATTCAGTACTCTGGACGATGAAGTTGCTTTTGAACAGCTGAGCATTCCCCTGCTTCTTCTGCAGCTGGTAACTCAAAGAACTCTTAAAAATAGATTGTTACAGGCACAGAACTAATAAGGAAAAGAGGCATCATCCATAGAAAAAGTTTTCTGCAGTTTTTAATGACTTTTTGGTTTGTTCCTGCCTACAAGTAAGAGTTATCTATTTATAAAAATTGATGATGTTATTTTGCTGGTACTAGGCCTAATTATGTTTACTTTTACACCTATAGTCGAGCATCTGGTACAAATTAGCAAAGACTACTATCCACAGTGGTTTGTTCTTTCTGGATCATTACTAATTTTTTAACAAAATTTCCTCGTACATAATTAATTCTGTAATATCCAAAGATGATAATGGTGTTAAACAAAAGAATACTTTATTTTCAGAGCTAAAATGTGTAGGAGAATATAAGGAGCCTGTATGGAAAAGAACAGTTTACTTTTGTCAATTACTCATTGCTCCGAGAATCACATATGGTGGCACTCAGCAAACTGACATAGCCCCTACCTTTACAAGTCAGTTTTCCTTGCAGGTGGTAAGACCACTTCCTGATTCCAAATTTGCACTGAGCTACAGCCCTGTCCTAAGCCCAGCTGCCACCTCAGGTCTCTGGGTGGAGAAGGATGTTGCTGCCATTTCAGCTCTGAGTTCTGCTTCTGTTGGCTGTTGCAGTTTGCTGCTAACTGTGCTGTGTGATAGCAATCAGAAGAAATACATAAAATTGTCAGGACCTTTTCCTATTCATCCTATGGGTGCATTTCTTCTCTTGGTCCCCCAAAATGGCATTTAACCCATATGGGAGCAGGAATGGCCAGCACAGTCACTGGCTGCTAGTACCCATATGGGAGCAGGAATGGCCAGCACAGTCACTGGCTGCTAGTACCTCTTACCCAGCCTCTCTTTGGTTTTCTCTTCGGAACCAAATCCCCCTGAAAATTTTGAAAAAAATAAATGATTATGTATACTCCTTTTACTCACTCTCACCATTACATGTCACCTCTTGGTTAGCAACCAAAAGGGGAGTCCTCATCCACTTCACTGCATTTTGTAGTGTAGTACCTTCATAGAGAAGTAAAACTTAAACATTTTTTACTTGACTTATAACAGAGTTCAGCCCATAGGGTCTAACCAAGACTAAGTCCCTTGGAACAACAGATTTGTTGTATGCAAGAGCTGCAATAAAGCCAGATATCAAAATTGAATGTAATATGACTACATCACATTGTTAATGTCACTCTGTTACATAATGGAGTCATGTCTTCAGAAAGACAGACCTAAACTCTTATGTGGACTTGTACCTTATACTCTGTGAGAAGCCTCATGAAAGCTAACAAAAATGTTTCTACAGCATGACATTATTCCAGGGAACAGAGAAGACAGCATCTACAGAAACTGGCTCATAAGCAAGATCAGAATCAGTTGGTGTTGTGAAGCACTGGAGACAGTGGGCAAAACAACTATGGATACACCAACACAAAGCTAATCTGATTAGATGACCTCAGCTCAAATTATTGGTATTTTTCATACTGAAGATAAATATAAAATAAAACAGGTGCCAGGATTTCTGCCTAATTAGGCTTGTAAAGTGCCACCCCTGGTTATAGTACCATTAAAGGCATAAAATAATCACCTTAACACATGCATATGAGAAGACTGAAATATAAACACTGAACTGCTACAAGACCTCATTTCTTAGTCCAGCCCTGATGTCCTTTTCCAACTGCAAACAGTAACAGTGTCCAGTGCCTGAGAACAAGTGGAAAGTTTGGATGTGTCTGGCCATGCAATAAGATTTTTATAAGAAGTGTATTTTCCAGGACTTCAAAACAAACACTGGGAGGAGAGTATCTGTAGCTAGGAATGCAGAGAATTTGGAAAAGCTCAGACTTTTATCACCACTTTTCTTCTTCTCTGGTGTTGCTGTTAATCTGAAAATATGAAAGGAGTCAAATTAACATAGGGCAAATTGCAGCCTGTAGATCAACTTTGTCCTTAAAACAAACTCATATAGGATTTAACAAGAGATGTCATTGGCCTTCTTATTTACCCTCGATCTCTGCATTCCCTGTCTTACAAGGCAACAAGCACAAATGTGGCTTGCCCATTTCCTGGCTGGCTAGGAGTGAACTTGGGAAGTACCTACAAAATTAAACTTTGCCATTTGCAAAAGGCTTTTGTACTCCTCAAAAACCTATATATAATGATTAATGACACTTCTGACCTTTGTTTTCCTTTGTGAAGTAGCCTGGTTAACATATGTTACTCCCTGACATGAAGAGGGCAGCCTCATTAATTTATCTGGAAAAAAGGACAGGGTGGGGTTTTGGGAAATGTAAATTAATAAAGTGCAAACTGCTTTTACAAATTCTTTATTAAGAAAAAAGTTCTGTCCTGTTCTACACATTTCTTAGAAGAGGGTCTAGTGAGCCACTCTGATTTTTTACATCAGTTTCAGGAATTTGTATGTCATTTTAATATTTACTGTCTCAAGACCCTTGCCTGCATTCTGACTTGTTTTCTCTGTCATAATTTGGCTTACCTAGGCTTCCAGAAATTCAGTATCATCCACCTCCAGTTCCTCTAAACTAATCTGCAAATCTAAATTATGCTTCAAAAAGCATCTGCCCTGACCATTGGCCTCATTATTTTAAATATTTTCTCAAATCTCTCCATAAAGTGCATCTATTGCATTTCCCTCTACCTTCCAAACATTATCACCTATTTAAATTACTCTTCACCTTTCCCCTTTGCCCTTCAGAACATCCCATTCACACATGTCTCTGCCATTACATGTCTCCTGTGGGGTTACAGCAACCTGGAGTTGCCATTAAACTGTTTTAAATTGTTTAATGCCATTAATCAGTTTAACACACAGAGCTGTAAACTTTGGTGGCTGAGGAGCTGCTCTATGTACAGCTCAGCTATCCCTACTAAGAGCTGCAATATCTTGAAGACCAGTAAGGAAATCAACCAAGAGCAGCAGCCACTTCAGCTGTTCTTAGTGAATGCATATATTGGTGAGTCCACAGTAGCAGCTGGCTATTTGAGTCACCAGCTCTTCAAAAGAGGTGTATACTGTATAATGCACTATACTCGATTCCTTATGTATATATTGTGCAAAAATGTGGTTTTTTCAGAGCTTCTGGAGATATTTAGCTAATCAGCTGCCTTGGTACTGAAATTAATTCATGTCAGGTACTCACATCTGGCTTCGGATAGTTTGGCTAAAAGACCTGACAAGAGTTTGTCGCTCTTTGAAACAGGAGTAAATCCATTTATTCTGAAAAATGTCAAAAATGCTTCACAGCAGATATGTCCTGAAATGAGTTCATTCAAGTCTCTGACGATGTTAGCTATGAGGGTTTGGGGTAGGAGAGAAAACTAAATCATAAGTGTGTATGGCTTTGACTAACTAAATCTTAGGTAAAGTATTCTTTCTGAGGAGACAACAGAATGCTATTAAAAGGAAAGTCTGTCACTTAAACATTATTGTACACGACAAGCCAGATCTGGCAAGTACGCTGTATCTACAGCCTGGATAGAAAAATAAAGCTGCAATTCAGTATTTGCAATATAACAAATGAAGTGATCCTGATTTCTTTGTTATTTCTTACTGTTTGTGTTACCATAGCAATTAGGAACCAAAGTACCTCTATTAAACTGGGCCCTGTTGAAAAACAGAAATCCAAGTAATCCTTGCCTCTCCCAAAAGTTTCCTGCCTAAGAAAAGGGAGAGGGGATAAAAAGAGCCATATAGGCAGTAAATATAATGAAACAATCCTACGTGACTTAGGCTGGTCACAGAACTCCAGTTTCTGTGTTGCTGTCAATCTTTTACAGGTCTCACCGTGAAACAAACAAACAAACAAACAAAAAACAAAACAGAGAAACCACCTTTTAAGCAGGAACCAGAAATAGAACATGGAAGAAACCATATGGTTGATTAAGGAGAGCTTCTTATACGTGAGAGGATCAAAGGGGGTAGAAGCTGACGTAAATGCTGAGGAAAAGCCAGTCAGGGAGTTGGAGGTCTGAAAGTCTTTGAAAGTGAAAGCAAGAAGCTTACATTTAACAGGATGGGAGAGGAAAGCAAACGCAGGGATAGGAAGAGAGGGGAGTTTCCCCCAAAGCTAGGGAACTGATCTCCTTAGCACCCTGAGTGGCTATGACTGATAGAAGATACACTAATTGGTCTTAACTGACCAATTAATATTAAAGGAAATTTGCAGCAATAGTACTGGTTCAAAGGAAGAATAAAGTAATCTACATAGTTTTAAGAGAAAGCGGACTATTTCCTTTTGTTTCTCTTCAAGTCTGGAGTTTCTGTGTACATCACTCAGATAGATATATTGAATCTGCCACTGCATTATAACAAAACATAACAGTATGGAGTGTGTCAGATTTTGTTTGTTTCTTCTTCATCAATAGGAGTCTGCTTTGGTCATCTCAAGTGAAACCCAATCATTATGCAACTTGCAGCCATGCCAGAGAGCACAAATTTAGAAAGACTAAAGCAACATGATGCTTCTGTCAAAAAGAGAAAAAGTGTTTAGCTGATGTTTGAATTTGCCCAATACATGAGCAAGCAACCATTTTGCTGTAATCCAACCGACTTGATTCTGAAGGAGATACTGATGAGAACCTATCTAGTTTTGCTAGCTATCTGGAAAAAGTTGTAATATGCTTAATTTAATTTTTCTTTTCTTCTTCTTCTTCTTTTTTTTTAAATCTATCACCTCCTTGACTTCAAGTTTATGTATTTGTGTAGAATTTGCTCACACTGCAACAGAGACTGGAAGGCAGAGGAGACAAAGGGAGAGCTGCAAAAGTTGAGTGAAGATGCTACACAGACACCATTTCAACTTCTGAGGACGTAACTACTGCAAAAGCTAGCATCTTCAGGCCGATCTCTATCTGGACTCCTTTTGCAGACAATCTAATTTACGGAAGACTGAAGGCATGGGACCATAAGAAGGTTTTGCACTCTAACAGGATCTTTTGTCTAGAATATCAGGAAGGAATTAAACAAAGGGGTAGAGAGGGGACCAGGTAGAAGCTACAGGAAAAAGGGTATTCCCTGAAGACTTCAACAAGTGTGCTTAACTGTACATGCATGAGAAACAGAGCCCTCCAAAAAAACTGGAAAGCTGACCTTATTTCTGAAGAAGCTAGTTCTGAAGCTTTTAAGGTCTCTAACAAGCCGTAATATTCTGCATACCATACAAACATGGATTAATGCTATATTTTTAAACTGAGAATGCAAAAGAAGATAAAAGACCCATAGAGTTTATGACCAGCCTGTGGCTGAAGAGCCAATTTTGCATTTTGGGATTAGTCAGATCCCTGAGAACAGACCAGCTCATTACTAGAATCTTATGCAGACCACTCTGCGATGAACTACCCAAGGGGTCTGTGATGTATAAAAACAAAGCTGAAAATATAAAACCTGTAGTAACAGCAGGGCATAAATTCAGCTAAAAATGAACTAAGTTCTGGATCACATCAGGACAGCATGTTCCTTGATGGAGGAGATGGAATAGGGCACCCTGGTAGTAGAGGAAAATTTTGAGAACATTTTCAAGGACATAATGCAGCTTTTTACAGAGTTCAAGGCAGAGGTAAGGGAGCCCATTCTTCTGGGATGCTTATACTCTTCCATTTTCCCTGAAGCAGAATCTGGAAGAAAGGCTGGCAGACTCCTTGGTCAAGTTGAAAAAAACCAACCAAAAATTAGGTTACCTATACTGGTTAAGACCACTAGTTTTATTAAAGACCTGTATGATTTGAGCAAATTTCTAAAAGAGCAAAGTGTTTCCACTGCGCAAGGAGAAACATTCTGGAAGGAGCCTGTGCCAGATTTTTACCACTTATTATTTTCTTTGCCTGATGTGTCCAGACAGGCCTGGCAGTTGTAATTAGGAAAAACAGAGGATATGTTTGTGGACATTCAAAAACTGTTTCTGGACACAACAGTTCCACAGGCTTCATGTGGGAAGTGATTCACTGGAAAATTTAATAACATCCTGGTTTTATTGTGGGTGCTAAGGTCTGTGTACATGCTGTTTTGATCTGAGATGCTGGTAAAAGTGTATGATTGAAGCTTTAGAAAGTTTAGATTTATTTTTGGCTCTGAAGCAAAAGCTAAATGAACAGCTGTAAATTTTGTATTACAGAAGTATTCTGAATACAGCAAATAGTACAGGTGAATGACTGAGCAGAGTTCATACACTGCCAGTATACTAGCCCCTCTGGGAAAGGAAAGGAAACAAGGAATTTTTGGAAGGTGAACTATGCAGCAAATTTTGTGTAATCTAACTATCCAAGCAAGAAACCTGAGAATGTCACTGTGCAAACCCATCAATGACAGATGGAAAACGGGAAAACGGAAGGAATCACACTAATACCCAGCAAATTCAAAATTGAATTGCCAGAGTTCATCTCCAAGGTAGGTGCTACCCTAGTCCTCCTACAATGGAGTGGCCAAAATTAAGGACCTGTTGTTTATGCACAAGGAACACACACGCACACAAAAAAACCCCAAATCAAAAAAACCACCTTATGCTATTTACAGGACCTTCCATGAACCAATCACTGTTGTTCCACAAAGCCAGCAAGCATGTCTTACCCATGACAATACAGAGTTTGTTCTTCTAGGTACAAAATGGCTTTCAAATTGAACATATTTTGGACTGATTGTTAAAGAGGTAGATTATGTACATGGCCAATCTGTTATTACAAGCCACACCCCACCACCAACTGCCAAAACCAAGTCTGTCAGCCAAAAATCTTCTTCCTGGATTAAACGTGAATGGGGTGAATGCTGGAGTGATTATCCAAGATATCATCAGGGCTGTGAGCACAGTTGACTAGATGGAGTGCCCACATCAATGTAGGGGGAAAAGTTCTAGATGCTACATGTCATCCAGGAATGGTAATATGTTAAGTATATTATGAAGTTACATGGCAGTTACTTAGGAATACACTCAGAGAGTGTAAGAGAGATTTTACTGGCATCAGGTGACTTTACTAGAAACCCGTGAAGGCTTTTGATGCATGTCAGAATTTGCCAACATTATGAAAAATAAAGGCCAAATGACAGAAAAGAGTTTGTGTAGGCTGTACGTTTGTTTGCAATGGCTGAAGAAAAACCTTCTGTAGCTGTTATGCACTATTCGTAGTGCTTCCCTGACAAAGCCTTACCAAATCAAAGCCAGTGATTGTGGTTAGAAAGCCAGCTTCCATGAGTAGCTAATTTTAATAGACACTGTGAGAAAAATGAAGAAATATGACTACATCT